>JAJPUD010001824.1:0-58293 GCA_023553655.1 Myrmecobius fasciatus
CAAGACTATACGATGATCAATTTTGATGGACATGGTTCTCTTCAACAATGATGTGATTCAAACCAGTTGTTCTGCGATGAAGATAGTCATATATATCCAGAGAGAGGCCTGTGGGAACTGAGAGTGAACCACCACACAGCATTTTAACGCTTTCTGTGAATATTTCCATGCATTTTGTTTTCCTTCTTAGGTTGTTTTTTCCTTCTTCTCTTTCTAGATCTGATGTTTCTTGTGCAGTAAGATAACTGTATAGATATGTATACATGTATTGTATTTGTCATATAATTTATCCTATTTAGCATGTATTGGATTACCTGTCATCTAGGGGTGGGGGGTGGGGGGAAGGAGGGGAAAAGCTTGGGAAAAAAAAGTTTTTGCAAAGGTCAAAAAAAAATAAAAATAAATTTAAAAAAAGGAAATTAAAAAAAAAAAGGAAATTGCAGAAATAGTTCCTGTTCTTCTCTGATAGAGAGATTTTCTTTGCTAGGAAGTTTCATCTGAACATTACCCCTTCCAAAAAGCAAAAACAAAAATAACACCCTCCCCACAACCAATTGAGAAATAAACAGGTTTTTTTTCTTTTTCTTTTCCCCTGAACTTTCCAAACTCTTCTCAGTAACTGATAAGTCATTTCCCCTGAATAGCAATTGTTTCACCACCTCAAACAAGTGCTGCATCATGGCTTTGGCTTCTGAGATACAGCTTGACTTAAAGTGATGCCCAATCCTGTTTCCAAGGGTTTTCCCCAGGAAAATCAATCAGATACTGTGCATCAAGAGTCCAGAAACATAGGGACTAGTGATTATAAAGTGGGAGATTATGGAATGGCCATTTATGGAAAGCTTTTTAAAAATGGGGGAGAGAACATTAAAGGGTGAGGAGAGATGGATACAAAAAAAAGGAAGGAAGGAAAGAGGGGAGGGAAGGAAGGATAGAGGAAAAAAGGGAAAAAATGATTGATAAAGGCAATCCTTTCAAGTAGAATTTTTATATTTTGACAAGATATTGAAGGTTTTAATTGAATATGAAATTAGTTTCCATCTGTTTAGATTCACAGTTTAGTAAGTGAAGGTTCACAGACTTTAACTTATACTATGATAGCCTAACTTGGGCTTTACCCAAACTCAGGAATTCTTCCAATTGTGGCTGGGAGGAAAGTAAGATTTTTTTTTCGAAAAACAGATGATCAAGGGACTTACCTCCCCCCATCTGACTATCTTAATTGCTGCTATTTTCTGGAGCTCATTAAATAAACTGAAGCTTTGACAGGGGAGGTAGGGAGGTGAGTAAAGCTGTGCTACGAATGTCCCTCATCATACCACATAGGGACTGTCTACTCTGCTTAAATGGAGGATCAATCCTGCTTCCCACACTTTTCAGGGTTGAGTGTTTCCTTGGGTCCTGTCTCTAGCTCCAGCTTCAAGGATTCAACAGAAGCATTTTAGGCTTCTGGGATCTAAATGAAAAGAACAGTCAGGAAGAAGCATTTCCACCTGCCTGCCCCTGCTACAAATGAAACATACTGTTAGGAAATGAATTCTCCATCATGGGGTACAAGGTAGGATTCACTCTCCCTAAAAGACAATGAGACATGATCCACAGAGATGAAACATTAAGTTGAGTCTGCCTCTTCTGGATATCTGGGGCACCTGAAAAGGAGGAGGGTAGTATATGAGAAAGAACATTGAAGCTAGAGTCAAAAGACGTATGTTTAAATCTAGATTTTTAAAAATTTTAGTTATTTTTTAAGTTTCTTTTTGTATCGAAGATTTTTATTTTCAGAACATATGCAAGGATAATTTTTCAACATTGACCCTTGAAAAACCTAGTATTCCAATATCCCTCCTCCCCTTCCCCTATTTTCTAAATGGCAAGTAATCCAATATATGTTAAACATGGTAAAATATATGTTAAATCCAATATTTATACTATTATCTTTCTACACAAAAAAACAGACCAAAAAGGAAAAAAAATGAGAAAGAAAATAAAATCCAAGCAAACTACAATAAAAAGAATGAAAATGCTATGTTGTGATTCACCCTCAATTCCCACAGTCCTTTCTCTGAGTGTAGATGACTGTCATCATCATAATATCATAGGAACTGGCCTGAATCATCTCATTGTTGGAAAGAGCCATGTCCATCAGAATTGATCATCATATATAATCTTCTTGTTGCCATGTACAATGATCTCCTGGTTCTGCTCATTTCACTTAGTATCAGTTCATGTAAGTCTCTCCAGACCTCTCTAAAATCACACTGCTGATCATTTTTATAGAACAATAATATTCCATAATATTCATATTCCAACTGATGGGCATCCACTCAATTTCCAGTTTGTTGCCACTACAAAAAGGGCTGTCACAAACATTTTTGCACATGTGGGTCTCTTTTTCTCCTTTAAGATCTCTTTGAGATATAAGGCACTGGCCTTATACTGCTGGGTCAAAGGGTATGCACAGTTTGATAACCCTTTGGGCATAGTTCCAAATTGCTCTTCAGAATGGTTGGATCCATTTACAATTTCACCAACAATGTATTAATATCCCAGTTTTCCCACATCCCCTCCAACATTCGTCTTTATCTTTTCCTGTCATCTTAACCAATCTGAGAGGTGTGTAATGGTACCTCAGAGCTGTCTTAATTTACATTTCTCTGATCAATAGTGTAAGTCTAGATTCTTTTATTTGCTACCTGTCTGACCTTGGTCAAGTCAAATAATTCTGGACTTGCTAATTTCTTGTTGTAACTGGAAAAATTTGGTCTAGATAATCTTTAAGGTCTCATCTAACTCTAAATCCTACCATGACTGAAACCTTTGATCAGCATGGAAGGAAGGAAACAAGAATTTGTTAAATACCTATTATGCAACAGGAAATAAGCACTTTACAAATATTATTTCATTTTTATCTTCACAACTCTAGGGTATTATAGTTATTTACTATTTATAGTCAAGGAAACTGAGGTGAAATACAGGTCAAGTGACTTGCTCAAGATCACAAAGATAATGTTTTGAACTGAAGTCCTCCTGGATTCAGTCCCTGAGCTATATCCACTGTGTTAGTTAACTGCTTCATGAGACAATTAAAGAAAATTCTCAGTGATAAAAATTGTGGCCTCTGAGTGTCCATTCCGGTTAGCTCTCTCTGTTCTTCTTCTGTCAGCATTATGTCCTAGAAGAGAGAGGGAATTCTGGGGGGAAATGGAATGGGAACTTGGCAAAAGCTCGAGGTTTCTTACCCTATCCCACCAAATATCTTTTTTCTTTACATAAAAGGAGACCCTAAGCCAAGGCAATAGAAAGATTCCCAACTGCTAATAATCCAATTAGAGGGTTTCAAAGTGAACAGAAAGTGCTAGCTGATTTATTTTTTAAAACTTTAATTTTTAGTAACTCCACATGCCTTCCATGTGACTTCAGAGGAAAATATTGAGGATCCCTAACTGTAAAGCACAGAAGAGATATAATGCTGCTGCCTTCTCATCATCTGTTCTAAGAGTATGGAGATTTGGCATGGACTGAGGAGCCCCAATTTATCCCACTTTCTCCTGGGATCTGGTGTTTCTGAAGCTGTGGAACTTTTTTTCCTTGGTTATTCTTCAAGAGCTTGGAACATGACCTTGCTCACCTGCTCTTACAGTTCCAAGAGCTCCCTCTGACCCTCTGAGTCAAGCACCTTTCTGAATATATCTGGTAGGGACTAGCCAAATAGCAAAATAGTGGAATTAAATGTTCCTTCAATTTCAATGTGGTGCTTATCTTGGAAGCAAGAAGACCTCTGGCATTAGCTTAATTTCCCTTCTAGCTCTAAATATATGATTTTAGGATTTCTAATCTGCTGAAGAGTTTATTTCCCCAATTCAGGATGCCTTACCTCTTTTCAGATTCCCAGAATTCTCCTTATTAGTAAAACAGTTTTTTTAGAAAAGGAACAAATAAAAGTTATTTACAGCCCAGGATGGATGTCACTCAAAGAATTACTAGTTTCCCTCTGAGAGTCCATGGTTGATAGAAGCAGTTGTATCTGGGCAGGATGGGAAACCAGATGAACTCTCAGTTCACTTCTTAACTATGTGAATTTAGGTGAGGCATCACTTTCAGCTTACAGAGTTTCTTTGGGAATAAAATTCCATAACAGATATATAAAATATTTTATGAGGTAGCATGGCCTAGTAAGTAGAGGGTGAGCCTTAAAGTGAAGGAGACCTGAACTCAAGACCTGTCTCTAATACCTACATCCTAGCTGATCCTGGGCACTTAATAGAATTAATAATAATAAAAATGATGATAATCACAACCACAACCACCTCAAGGCCCCAGATAATTTTCTAAAATTATAAGTTACATACTGAGGTAATTTAGGCCAGTTCCAATGATCTTGTGATGGAGAGAGCCATCTGAACCCAGGGAAAGGACTGTGAGGACTGAGTGTGGATCACAACATTGTATTTTCATTTTTTTGTTGTTGTCTGCTTGCATTTTGTTTCCTTT
Source organism: Myrmecobius fasciatus (assembly GCA_023553655.1). Taxonomy (NCBI): domain Eukaryota; kingdom Metazoa; phylum Chordata; class Mammalia; order Dasyuromorphia; family Myrmecobiidae; genus Myrmecobius; species Myrmecobius fasciatus. The sequence continues at coordinate 4,492 of JAJPUD010001824.1, forward strand.
CTCATTTTGTTTTCCTTTTTGATTTGATTTTTCTTGTGCAGCATGAAAATTGTGGAAACATGTATAGAAGAATTGTACATGTTTAAAATATACTGCATCACTTGCCGTCTAGTGAAGGGGGTAGGAGAAAGGAAGGAAAAAAAAGCTTTGGAACACAAGGTTTTGCAAGTGTGAATTGTGAAAATTATCTATGCATATGTTTTGTAAATAAAAAGCTTAAAAAAACTGTAAGTTACAGACCAAGTTGCTGATCTGCATCAGTGAAAGGAATTTCTGCAGTAATAAAAGATTCCTCTCTCTCTCTCAAAAAAAAAAGACCTATTATTTGAGTTGTACTTTTTTTGTAATTATAGAATAACAGATACTATATCTCATTAAAGGGACTTTTGGCTTCTATATCAGTCAGAAAGAACAACTTTCAGCTATCTTTGCAAAATAATATACTTCCATGTCTCAAAATTTGGAGTCTATATTTGTACTCTATGAATGTCAACATTAACTCAATTTTCAGATAGGGTGACTGAAACTTCTGGTATTCTTGCCACTTTTTGTCATAAGTAAAGCCTCTTTCCCCCCCAAAGATGTGCCATATAAAAAGGGCTCAAAAAACCACCTAGTATAAGTTCTTATATTTAAATTGAGGAACCTGAGACTGGGAGAGCTGAGACCTTACAAATACCTCAATTATTCCTCAATTTTTCCTCCATAAAGCACATTGGTAAAGGTTGTCCCAAATGCCTAAGGCTAAAACTGCTTACCAGCTGGTACTAGTTACCAAAGTGCTAGTTCCCAAAGTGGTCTTCAGGACCTGTGCATAATTCTTTTAAAGCAATGTGGAAAGTGGAAGACAGAAGCTGTCAACAGACATCTTTAGATTCCTCCTTAGCCATACCAGAGCTGGTTTTCCTTTGTTTTTCTTTTGCCAATAGAATTACAGCCAGTCTTGTATCCTGTCTTCCCTGTATAATTTTGCCCGCTAATGGAGTAGCAAGAACATGGAATTGAGAGTCAAAAAATTTGAATTCTAGTTCTCATTCTAACTTTTCCCAGCTAATCCAGAGCAAGTACTCCAATTTTTTAGCCCACAGTTTCCTTTAATGTGAAGGAGAAAGGGGGAGGGAATTGTTTAATTAATAATATTTATTTATATGATATTTTAGTTTTTCTCTAATTGCATATTAAAAAATTTTTGACATTTTTTGCATTCTAAAAATTTTGTGCTCCAAATTCTATCCATCCATCCCTAAGATAGAAAATAATCAGATCATGTGCAATCATGTAAAACATTTCCAAACTAGTCATTTTGTATAAGAAGCTGCAAATAAAAAAATGAAAGTGAAAAAATAGCATGCGTCAGACCATATTCAGACAATATCAGTTCTTTTTCTGGAGGTGGATAGTATGTGTCATCATTAGTCCTTCAGAATTATCTTGAATCATTGTATTGCTGAGAATAGTTGTCATTCACAGTTGATCATTGTGCAATATTGCTGTTACTTTGTATAACATTCTCCTGGTTTTACTCACTTTACTTTGCATCAGTTTATGTAACTCTTCTCAGGTTTTTCTGAAATCATCCTACTTGTCATTTCTTATGGCACAATAATATTCCATTATAATCATACTTGACAGCTTTCAGTAAGTATTTATTAAATGTCTACTATGTGCCAAGACCTGTGCTAGGCACACAGAAACACAAGTGAAGCAAAAACTTTCTTTAAAGAGCTTACAATCCAGCTGGGGGAGGCAGCACATTTATGTATGGGTACACATTAAATAACTATAAGGTAATTTAGTACCCCCAAATTGCTAGCAGCAGGGGATAGGAGGAAGGGCAGATTCGGAAAGGCTTCCAGTAGAAGGAGGGATTTGAGCTAAGTTTCGAAGAAACAAGGGATTCTATAGAAGCTGAGTTAAATGCTGAAGAAAGAATGAATTTCAGGCATGGGGAATGGCTAATATTAGGACATGGAGATCTGAGATAGAATGCTGTGCATCCAGAAAGAAAGATCAGTTTGGTAAATTGGTAGTGTACATAAAGGGGAATAATGTGCAATGCACAGCTAGGTTGCAAAGAACTTTAAATAACAAACAGTGGAATTTGTATTTAATCCTTGAAGTAATAGGGAGCCAATGGAGTTGAAGAGGGGAGTGACATGAGTAGACTTAATGCTTCAGGAAAAATTTTTTAATAGATCTTCCAGTTCTCATATTCTATGAGAACCTGTCAGATGGAGTTCGAGACATCAGAAGAATAAGAGAGGTGACTGAAGCAGGTCAGCCTATAGAATAAATGTTAGCCAGACTTTTGAACCTTCTTGTCATGTGCCCAGATCTGCTTTATCTCATAGATTGGACTGTGTAGTGGGATGGCTCAGGATTCCAGGCCTTCCAGATTCTGAGATGCCCCATCAAGCTTTCATATGCTGTCACACAGAGTGTGAAAAAATTAGACCTGGCTTTGAGCTCTGCTGGCTCCAGAGGAGAATATAGCTCCTCAGTCACTATGCTGTATTCACATCCTGTTCTCATAAAGCATAGTCAAGTCTTCCAAGCTATAGGCTCAGGGCCAAAAGTGATTTAAAGAAAAGAGAGAAAACAAGGTTTTTAAAAAACTCACAACTTCAGTCTATGGAAAGGACTTGGACCACTACAAGTATTCTCCTTGCAGATGGTTGCTAAGACCTTGATCTGAGATATGCATCAATATAAACCACCTGGAGAAGATTTCATTTTTGGTTTCCCTTCCCTCCCCTCCCCTCCTTATAGCCCCCAAAGGGCAATGTTGTCAGGCAGAATAGCTTTGGAAGCAACTGCCACTCAGAAACATAAGCTATTCAGAGCTGGGTTTGGGATGTGCTAACGATTCATGACCTTGACCTCCAGCCAAATTAAAGACCATAAAAAATGCCCAGTTTGAAACAATGAGCTTTCCCACTGAGTTTAATTTAGACTTCACTTTGTAGAAAAGTAAAATTTTTTAAAAAGCAGGTGCTTCAGTCAGATGAGACAGTTTGATAGTATTTGGAAAGATAAGACTCATTTTAATAATGCTATGAATTGTCTTCTCCTTGGAAGTAATGGTGTCTGTCCCATTTCCCCTCATAAATGATGTTCTAACTAGGAATAGTAGAGCACAACAGAAATAAGAACAGAGTGGTGTTATCAGTAATTCCCATGAATGTACTCCCAAGTTCACTGTGTCATGAAGAGCAAAAGAATGGCAAGGCTATTCTTCTCTTGGCTAGAGGTTGCTCCCAGAAACCATCTCTGTTGAAAAGATAGTAAGACTGGTACTTATTTTCTCTTTGCAGAAATTTAGCAGAAGAAAATTGTATTGAAAAAAATTAAACACAGAACATTTCACATTTGAATTAAGTATTCCATACCAATTTTCTTATTTTGGAGTCTTCTATAAAATAAATTTGCCCTTAACTTGTAGCTTCTCTGTGATGCTCTGTCTAGTAACTTCAATTAAATATTTCTTGCTTCATGCAGGTAATCAATAGCAAGTGCTTGAGTATTCCTTTTTTGCTTTGGACTTTGCCACACTCAATATGGCATCAGATCAAGGATACAGACCAGATATCTACTCTGAAGTGAATCATTTCAATGCTTCCTTCATGGAATACCATAAAGTTTATTCTGCTAACTTTTTCTTTAGACATAAAATATGGTGCCAGTCCAGAATCTTAGCCCAGAAGGAGATCTTGCCATTACTTTTTTAAAAAATTATATATTTTGTTTTACAATCTTATTTTTATTGATCTCTTTTATTTTTATAACATCTTCATTTCTAAATAAATTCCTTCCTACTTCCCCACCCAAGAGTTCATTTTTGTAGTAATCATTAAAAAAAGTAGTTCACTTATACCAGCATATAAAGCAACTGTGCCAGGTAGTCTATACAATATTATGGTTTCCTACTTTTTTAAAGATGAGAATTATATATTCTCTCCTTTTCTCTGGGGCTAAGCTTGGTAATTTTAATTAAACAGAATTCATTTCTCTTTAGTTAATTTTTCTACGTATACTATTGTGGGTGAGTTTGTGTGGATGTGTCTTTATGTATGTGTGTAAATATGTGTATACACACACACACACACACACACACACACACACACACTATTCACCCATCTCCACATGCTATCTTGTAGAGTTTTTGTTGTTGTAGTAGTAGTTCTACTTCACTCTGAATTAGTTCGTTTAAATCTCTTCTCTCTTTTCTAAATTCTTCCTAGTCTTTGCTTCTTACATTACAGAAATATTGTATCACATTAATGTTCCACAATTTCTTTAGCCATTCTCTAATCAATGAACATCTTCTTTGCTTCTAGTTTGTTGCTATCACTTAAAGTGCTGCTAAAACCTTTTAGTATGTTGAGAACTTGATGTTATTTTTCACAGGTGATCTGCATTCCCATCTTAGATGCTTGGATCTATTTTAATGTCTTTCCTGCTGTAGTTATCTAATAATTCCATATACTTCACTTACAAATATGATGCCTTTAGCTCCACCCACCGCCCTCACCACAATGTCCTTCTCATAGATGAACATTAGTTCTGATCATCATTTATATGTGAACACTTTAAAGATGCATCAACTACTCATTTCAGGAGAACAGATTACAATACTTTCACCCTTCTTTGTGATTCTCTTCTCTGTAAATCTCCATAGACATTATAGCTGGCTTGCCACACTCTTCCTCTAGTTCTCCCACAGTCCCCTGACAAATTTTATTAATATCATTTATTTTTTTACTCCACCAAAATTTCTCCTAGAAATCTTCCCCCTCCCCTTCCCAGAGAGCCTTACTACATTTAAAAAATATTTTGAAGAAAAAGAAGAGAAAAAATTAGCAGTTATGATCAATATATTGACAATTCTGAAAATATGGACAATGTACTATAGCCACGGATTCTCATGTATGCAAAGGAGTGAGAGAGAGGTATCATTTCATTCCTTTTCTTTGGAGCTATGCTTGTTCTTTGTAATTTTGCAATATTCCTTTAGGTTAAAAATATTTTATGAGTATAAATGAAACACTTATTGATTACTATACATCTATCTATCTATCTATCTATCTATCTATCTATCTATATTAATGTGGTACAGTGTAAAGAGCAACAGCTTTGGAGACAGAGACCTGGTTTCAAAATCTGCTTCTGCCACTTCCTCCCTGTTTAACTGTTTTTATAAATAATCTCTTTGGACCTCTCTGGACTTTGTCTCTTCATCTGTAAGGTGACCAAAACATCGTCAGCTCTAAAGCTATAAAATAGAGAGAGTACTTGATACTTGATAGTAGTATCTAAGACAGATACTTGATAGAGTAAGTTTTACTCTATTAAGTAAAATCACAAAATCTATGATTTTGTGATTTTACTTTATCAAATAAAATTTATCCTGAAACACTGTTTTTGCATGCCTACATGCAAGAGGTCAGTATGTTTCCTCAGTGAACTTAATATGAATAAAGGACACAGGTCATTGAAGATGACTAAAGGGTACTTCCCCATAGAATATGGTAAGTCCACTTGTATTCTTGGTTATTGTTTGTCCTTTGTTTCTGAAGATGATGATAGCACATCATGGTGTGATATCTTGACTTGCATGTGAATTAGATTAAATGAGGTAGAGTTGCACAAAGTTATCAGCCTCACTCTCTCTTCCAGGGTTATAGAAGTCCAGTAGCACAACAAATGTTAGGATGCCTGGCAATGTCTTGGGATTCAGTGGATGACCTTGGCATCTTTGATTTCTGACCAAAGAATAAGCTTTCCATATGCTGCTTCAGTCACCTTCATGGCCATTGGAAAAAATGGTTCTCATCTATCTATTCTGTGGGGGCATGTCTTCACCTATTTGGGATAGACATCCTCCTAACTCATCAATTGGCTTGACACCCATTGGTTACCCGCAAACTGGTTTAGCCCATATACTGAGATGGTTTTAGCAGGGTATGACCTCTGTACATGCTATCATTTCTTGAAGCCATAGGTACCTTGCTGAAGAGGCACAAAGAACTCAAAATGATTAGCTAAGAGGGATGAACTTTTGGCAGAGGAATTGCCCTTTGCATGGTATATAAAAAATGAGTTATAACAAAAGTCATAATATTTCCCTCATTGCCTCTCTTAGACTTTAGGCCAGAACACAGTGGAGTGACCTGTATTCTTGGGGAGAGGGAAGAAGATACTGCTTCTATGGAGTTTCCACACCCTAGGTGCATTTGATGATGATTTGTGAGGAAATAATGGGACAAGATAAGTAGAGGTTTCTATCTGATCTAAGATGAAACTTTTGTTCCATCTTGGGTGGAAAACTCTGTTTTCTGTGTCTCTATGTATGAGCTCTTATGGATACTTTGCATTTTTTTGCATTTTCTGCAAGATGACATATAATATGTCTTGTGTGTATTCAGTACTAAGTACTGTTAAGTACTTATATAGGAACTGGGCACCTACTCTACCCACAAATTTGGGGAAACTTTGACACAAGCTTTATCATGAGTTTATTAAGAGATTTTCCTGGGGCAATTCCTGGTAAGGGCAATAAGTCAGAGAAAAAAACTGATTATATTGGGGTCAGGTCCTCACTATTGTTTCCACTCCATGTAATCTCATAATCCTTGGGGAAAAAAGAGCCTGGGCCATAGGTTCCACATATTAAGATAATGAACAAATTCCTTGAAAGTTAATTAGATATATAACTTTATTCAATAACCTGATAATTATGAATATCATAATATTGTCACCAAATGTGTTTGTTACCTTTATATATGATGTCCTAATGAAAGAAAGATTTCCTATGGACAATGAGGTTTTCTGGGCACTCTCACTAGTAGATGACATTGTAATAATTGAATAAAGCCTCAAGTTACTTTAGGGTCTTCTTGATATGATCCCTTGCTTCTCAAAAGAGATCAATCTAAGAAACTATATAAGGGGGAAATGAATTAAAAAAAAAAACTTAGTATCCAAACTATGGTATGCAGTTAGAGGGGCAGCTCATTCAATTAATCCATTAGTAGACAAAAATGAGTTAACTATTAGATACATATATATATACATTGATAGGTGATAGATATATAAATAGTAAAGAGATATATAATTATAATGGACATGTAATGCAAATGGATAGTGAACTAGGCTTAAAATTGAAAAAAAAACCTAGATTGCATTTTGGAAAGTTTGTAGTATTTAAAAAATAAAAAAAACCTATATTTTAACATTAATATTCTCTTACTGATGCCTTATGACAAAAAAAAATCACAAAACACATGATATCTGAAAATTTTACATTTCAAGTTACCCAAAGGATAATGAAACAAAGGAGGCAATATCCAACCATAGTGGTTGGATGTATATATATTTGCTGAGGCAATTGGGATTAAGTGACTTGCCCAGGGTCACACAGGTAAAGTATTAAGTGTCTGAGATTGGATTTGAACTCAGGTATTCCTGACTTCAGGACTGCTGTCACTGTGCCATCTAGCTGCCCCTCAACCATAGTCTATTAATGTTCTTCTTATGTGCAACAATTCCCATGTTTGATATAATCCTGGGGAATATATGATCGATAAGGAGGTGAATTCCTCACACAGGAAAAATGAGTGACAACAGATAGGATATATTCCTTTATCCAAAAAAATAGTCTTCTTGGATTAAGGTATTGATATTTCCCAATATAAAGACAGCTGGTGGCTTGATAGGTAGAGCACTGGACCTGGAGTTAGGAAGACCTGAATTCAAATCCAGACTCAGACATTTCTTAGCTATGTGACTGAGCAAAACAATTTTGATTGCTTGACTAGATGGATCCACTGAGTCCATTAGAGAAGGGAATGACAAACCACTATAATATCTTTGACAAAAAAAAAAAAAACCAAATGGGTTCAAGAAGTGTTGGATAATGAAATGACTGAAATTTTATTTCCTCCTAACATGCTGCTTTAATGAATAAAGTTTTTCAGAACCACTCAGAAAATCTAAATACTGAAGTCAAGTGAAATTTTCTTTTTTTTTTAATTTAATAGTACTTTATTTTGCCATATAAATGCAAAGATAGTTTTCAACTTTCACCTTTGGAAATTTTCTTAGATAGTATGAAATCAATGAATTTGTTCTTTTTTTCTCTATCCTACTTTCCCTCATCCCATCTGTTTTTTTTTTTGGGGGGGGGGAACCTAGCATTATACAGACTGGGAAATAATACCAGGAAATATTGAATTTGTAGAACCACCTGAAGTTAGAAGTACAGATAGTCATTAAGATTGTCCATATACGTGTTACTCTTCAACGATGAAATGATTCAAACCAATTCCAATTGTTCAGTGAGGAAGAGAGCCATTTACACCCAGAGAGGACCATGGGAATGGAGTGTGGATCACAACATAGCATTCTTACTCTCTCTGTTGTTGTTTGCTTGCATTTTGTTTTCTTTCTTGTTTTTTTTCCTTCTTGATCCTATTTTTCTTGTGCAGCAAAATAACTATAAATATGTATACATACATTGAATTTAACATATATTTTTTAAAAAATTAAGATTGTCCATATGACTTTGGATAAGTCATTTCAACTCTTTGTGTTTTTAGTTTTTTCATCTGTAAAAAAAAAAAAAAAAGGAGGATTGACCAGATGAATCTTAAGGTGTCTTCCAGATTCATAATTCCATGGCTCTTATGACTCCATGTTCTTGGAAGATTTTCTATGTACATCTGTTAGTTTATGAGGCTGGGGAGAAACAATCTACTGGGCTTAGTGCTCAAAAATAAGAAATGGAATAAACAAAATGTTTTTAAAACCTATTTCCATATTAATCATTTTGTGAAAAAAAATTACAGTTTGCAAAAGGAAAAAAAATACAGTGAAATAGTATGCTTTGATCTGCATTCAGACTCCATCAGTTCTTTCTCTGAATGTGAATAGTATTTTCCATCATGAGTTTTTTGGAATTGTCTTAGATCATTGTGCTGCTGAAAAGAGTTGAGTCAATCACAGTTGATCATTGCACAATTTTGCTATTACTGTGTAAATGTTCTTCTGGTTCTGTTCACTTCACTTTGGGTCACTTCATGTAAGTCTTTCCAGTTTTTTTCTGAAATCTGCTTGCTTGTCATTTCTTTTATCACAATTTGTTCAGCCATTCCCCAATTAATGGGCATCTCCTTAATTTCCACTTCTTTGCTACCACAAAGAGTTGCTACAAATATTTTTGTACATGTAGATACTTTCCCCTTTCTTATGATCTTTTTGGGATATAGATCTTGTAATGGTTTTGCTGGATCAAAGGATATGCACAGAATAAATAAAATATTTTAATGAAGCAGCTATTTGCAACAAAAACTACATGCCAGTTATAGTGTCTAGAGCTTTTAAAAAAAAACAACCAAAGTTATTTCCTTCTAGGAGTTTACAATGTATAAAAAAAAATCTATAAAATCTATAAACATGGATAGATAGAAAAGTGATAAGAACAGCAGAATTAAAGTATTGGGAGGAAAAACTCAATAACATCATAATCCATAATAGCATCTGAGACCTCTTTGTTTTTTTGTCTATAAATAATTTATGTAATATGTCTTACTGGCTTATGGGAGTGAGTTGAAAACCAGTTAAAGTACTTTTCTAAATCCTACAGTGGTAAAGTTTATCCCTTAGGGACCTTTCATCAAGTAGCATTAGAAATACATCGAAGATAGGTTGAGGTTTAGGTAATTTCAACTGAGTATGTAGTCAGTCCATGTTAATCAGTCAAGAATATTTATTAAGTGCTTTTTCTATGCCAGATGAGGTAGCTGGGTGGCACAGTAGTTAGAGTGCCAGATCTGGATTCAGGAATACTCTTCTTCCTGAGTTCAAATCCTGCCTTAGATACTGTGTGATTTTGGACAAATCATTTAATTCTGTTTGCCTCAGTTTCCTTATCTGTAAAATGAGCTGGCAAATTAAATGTAAACTATCCCAGTGTCTTTGACAAGAAAGTTTCAGTTGAGGTCACAAAGAGTTGCACATGGCTGAAAATGACTGAACAATATTAAAATGTGCCAGAAATTGAGCAGTGCATCCAGTGATTAAATCAACTAAATCAATCTTGATTGCATTAAGATCGACAGGGAAAAAAATAAAAATCTCTAAAGAAAATACTTTAAAGGGAATATAGTATCATTCTATAGGAAAAGCAAAAAAAAGACTATTTTAGATGGACCTATTTCATTGTCATTTAATTAAATTTAATAAACATTTATCATTGGATATTACATTAAATTATAAATATTTATTAAAATGTATTATTAGATGGTAAATATTGGAGAGACACATATACATTATGCTTCTGCCATGCTCCCCAAACGTCTATTGCTGCTACCCTACCCTCTGAAGCAGAATTTCAGTTCTTAATACATTTACCTAAGTAATCCACCTAACCATATCCTTGCCATACATCTAAGTAGGTTCCTCTGAATACTATCTCCTCTCACTATCTACCTCTTGCTCTAGGAATGGGAATCATATAAGGATTACAATTACTTCTGGAAAAAGTATATCAATAACAGAATGCTCTGTGGCTCCATTCACCAATTCTGTCATTTACCTTTCTATAGAGATTGTTATCCCTATTAGAATATAAGATTCTTGAGGGCAGAAGTTCATTTTTGTTTCTTCCTGAGTGAGTTTAAAGAGCACCAAAATTTAATGCAGACAATATTTTAAATGTGAGGGACACCAATTTGGCAACTGTGTGGAGATGGAAGAGGGGAGAAATTTGATATAGGGAGACCAATGATGGGACTCCAAATTGGAAAGTGTCAAGAAATGTGATCCCAGTGAGGAAATTAAGGCATAAAGGATAGACTACCATTTTTAAATAATAGCTTCTTATTTTCAAAATACATGCAAAGATAGTTTTCAACATTCACTTGTACAACCTTGTTTTCCAAATTTCTCTCCCTCCATTCCTCTCACTCTTTCCCTTAGACAGGAAGTAATTCAATGCATGTTAAACATGTGCAATTCTTCTATACATATTTCCACATTTATTATATTGCATACACAAGAAAAATCAGCTCAAAAAATAAGAAAAATGCAAGCAAACAACAACAAAAAAGGTGAAAATACTATGCTGTGATCCACATTCAGTCCTCACAGAACTCTTTCTGGATGCAGATGATTCTCTTCATCACAAGTGTATTGAAATTGGCCTGAATCATCTCATTGTTCAAAAGAGCCACGTTCATCAAAATTGATCATCACATAATCTTGTTGTTGCTGTGTACAATGTTTTCTTGATTCCATTCACTTCATTTAGCATCAATTCATGTCTCTTCAGGCTTTTCTGAAATCATTCTGCTGATTGTTTCTTATGGAATAATAATATTCCATAATATTCATATAACATAACTTGCTCAGCCAATGTTCAAGTAATGGGCATCCATTTAGTTTCTAGTTCCTTGCCATTATAAAAAGGGTTGCTACAAACATTTTTGTATGTGTGTCCTTTTCTCTTTTTTGTGATCTCTTTGGGATACAGACTCAATATAATGCTGGATGAAAGGATATGCATAGTTTGATAGCTCTTTTGACCATGGTTCCAAATTGTTCTCTAGAATGGTTGCATCAGTTCACAACTCCACCAACAATATATTAGTATCCCAGTTGTCCCACATCCGTACCAACATTTTTCATTATCTTTTCCTTGACAATGAAAGAGGAAAGAGATAGGATTATAGGTTAAAGGAATTTGGGGGTCATATGAAGGTTCATAGCATTGCAGATTTTGAGCTGGAAGAAATTTTTAAAATTGACCTTATCAGATTCAGATAATCTGAGCAGTTTGTCCAACATTATGCAACTAAGTATGCTTGAATTTGAATCCAGGTGCCCTGATTCAAAACACACCTTTTCCAGTATACCAAATGACTTCTTTTTTTTTAAAGGTTAAGTGAAAATTTGAAAGTGTTTTTAATTATTGAGAAAAGAGCTAATAGATAAATAGGAATTAAATATTAAAGCACAAATGTGTGGGGGTAATGTGGGGTGTGTGTGAGGGGGGTATGATAGAGAGATGGAGAAATAGAGGCAGAGAGACAGACAGAAAGAGAATGATTAATGGACAAGCTCCTGGAGGAGGAGAGGTGTTAGGATTGGCAAGGATGAGGATCACCTCTTCCTCAGAGACTGAAGTAAAGGAGGAGAGGACAGCTGAATATATAGAGGGATTTTGATGTGCATGAAGAAGGAAAAATGACAGAGTTTAGAACAGATTGCCTTGATTTTCTCAGTAAAGTAGGAGGCAAAGTTATCTGTCTTGGGGGAGGGAAGGAAAGTTGGGGTCTAAGGCTTGAGGAGAGAGGTTAGAACAACTGGATATGGAAAGCATTATATTAATTAAAAACAAATGAATAAATTGTCTTGCAGTAAGAAGAGCCCAAATGAGAACAGACAGCATCAACAGGAGAGATACAATTTTTTCACATTCTCCAACAAAGTAAAGCAGTTTAGGAGAGAAGCAGAGAGAGTGGATGGTGGGAGTAATACAAGGTTGAGGATTGACAAGGATTGAGCAGTGATAAGAAGGTAACATATTTAATGTTAGAAGACGGTGCATAATTCAACTGGTCAACTGAAAGATCAAATCATGAAGGGAGACAAATTCTATGAGTTATGGACATAAATGGGGAGGTCATAGTCACAGGTCATAATCGTAGTCATAGATTTAGGAGAATAAGATGGAGAAAAGAGAAACAATTCCATTGATTCTATGGCGTTAAAGACAAGAATACTATTAAAATGTAAATGAAATATAATAATTTATTTAAAATGCATTCAAATATTTAATTGACTTAGTAATTTCATTGATTTGAGCATTCCTTCCTTTCATGCAGATCATAACTTTCACATGCCTGCATACTAAGTGATTATTATCCATTTCTGTTCAAGCATTTACTACTGAGGATCTACTTAGGATGTTTTCCTTGATTTCTTCCTACTTATGATATAAAATAGGTTCAATTGACCCTAAATGATAGCTGAAGTGTGAGATTTATACCAGGCAGAGTAAAAGAAGGTTACTGACTCTACTAAAGTGGATAGCATAGGCAATAGCAAACCTGAGAAACTTGTATGCATTAACTTCTAATCTTCAGAAAGGGATCAGAAAGAAAGCCATCTACACCCAGAGAGAGGCCTGTGGGATCTGAGTGTGGACCACAACATAGCATTTTCGCACTTTCTGTTGATGTTTGCTTGCATTTTGATTTCCTTCTCAGGTTTTTGTTTTTGTTTTTGTTTTTTCTAGATCCAATTTTTCTTGTGCAGCAAGATAACTGTATAAATATGTATACATATATTGGATTTATCACATATTTTAACATAATTAACATATATTAGACTACCTACCATCTAAGGGAGGGGGTAGGAGGAAGGAGGGAAAAATTTGGAACAGAAAGTTTTGCAAGGGTCAATGTTGAAAAATTACCCATGCATATGTTTTGCAAATAAAAAGCTTTAATTTAAAAAAAGGTAAAAAAAAAAAAGAAAAAGGAATCAGAAGCATATGTAACATTTTAGTAATGATTAACCCCAATGTTTACAACTACCTAATCAAAAATATGATGGCAGTTAAGTGGCACATAGAGCACTGAACTGGGAATAAGAAAGACTCATCTTCCAGAGTTTGAAACTGGCCTCAGCACCTACTACTAACTGTGGCACTCTGAACAATTCACTTAACCCTGTTTGCTTCAGTTCTTCATCTGTAAAATGATTTGGAGAAGTAAATGGCATACCATTCCACTATCTTTGCCAAGAAAATTCCAAATGGGGTCAGAAAGAGTTGGACTTGACTGAAATGATTGAATAACAACAATCAAGAATATGGTATAATGTGAGAAAAATATTATATTTCTCCTTATATGGCTTTCATGCTATAATTTAATTTAATCAGGGTCCAGACCTTCATAATGGCTAATATTTTATCTTTTTTCTTTTTTTTTTTTTTGCTTTTTTGGAAGCAAGCAAGATTAGGTGATTTGCTCAAAGTCTTTCATCTTGTAAGTTCCTGAGGCCACATTTGAACTCAGGGGCTCATGACTTCAGTGCTCTATCCACTGCACTACCAACCTAACCCAGCTAACATTTTAAATAGCCCTTGGATGCTGGCAAAATCCTTTAAAATATTTTCTAATATTATCTTCACAACAACCACCCTGCGATATAGGTGCTATTATTGCCCCCATTTTCTAGATGAGAAAACAGACAGACAGTTTAAGTGACATGCTGGGATCACACAGTTAATAAATATTGGAAGTTGAATTCAGGTCTCCTTGACTCCACTTGCTCTAACCACTGAGTTGCTTAGCTGCTTGTGATCTAATAAGCAAATTATGCAGACTCAATCTAGCAGTAATTAGAAATCTAGAACCGCTCCTACTCCCCCAGTTCAAATATTTCAACTATAATATAGACTGAAGTCAGAACAGAATTTCAGTGAGGTCAGCAAGTAGAATTTCTAATAGATGCTTACAAATCTATAGCCTGTGCTTTGGAGTGTCAGAAGATGAAGAGTGAGAGAATGATTGAAAGAAACCTAAAGCAATTGCTTTAGCACAAAAGGCCACTGAGAGAAACAAAGAGAACAAGCATTATGGTTTTTTTATCTCAATGTCAGAAGCTCCAATTGCATGTCTTATTGCTTAATCCTGGAGACACTGGGAAGCAAAGCTTCATGATTCATGGAGAGATATACTGTATCAAGTAAGAAGACTGAAATGTCTGTTAGTCTTCAAAATAGCACCAGAACGTGGTTGGAGTCCTATGTCCTGATGCCACTCAGGATGCTGAAATAATGAGCCACACGTGGCACTTTCCTTCCTAACAGTATGACTTATAGTCAAACAAAGAAAAATAATTAAAGGGAAGATACTTGAAAAAATGAGTTGATTGGTGTGATTGACTGTTAAATTGCCCCACTCTCATTGTGTGTGAAGATGTTTGAGTATTTCTTTAATTAATCAAATTATTTTCCAAGCCTTTTCTTTCTGTCTTTGTCTTTCTGTCTCACTTTTTTTTGTCTCTCTTGATGTCTCCCTGTCTGTTTCCTTTTTTTCTCCCCTTTCTTCTCTTTCCCCATTTTTAGCATTCCAGGAAACTGAATAAAGGGGAAATGAACTATTCCCACCGGAAATGGGGGATTCACCTTGCAAATGGGGCTTGGAGATACTTAAAATTTTGTATCATATAAATGGCTGATACATTTTTATTTTGACCTTATTCTACTATTATAATTTAATTGTTTCTTTTACCATGTCTTTGAATTTGAATGACTGAAACAATACATTGGATCTGGAAGGAATAAAAAGGACCCGTGAGTTGAGTCTGAATTCATGAGTGACAAATCACAATTAACAGATCCTTCTAGTTAGTTGTAGAGCCTGGGATATAACAAGTGGCCATATATTGCCTTTGGCAAATAGGGGGAAATAGATCCCCATGAGTCTGTCTAGATGATCTTGTTATAGGAGAATTTCAGTTATACCTTCTAGGATTATACAGAGGGAGTAAAGATGATATAATAGTATGGTTACAAAAATTGCCTTGATATATCCTATCATGTTATATTGAGTGACGCATTCGGTTGTATATCCTTCACAACAATGTGCCCTGCCAATGGCATCTATAACTCCTTTCAATTTTGTTGTTGTTTATAGACATCCATTGTTCATTGTGTGTTTATTTGCAATCAAAACAGAACAACTGTGCAATCTAATCTAGTGGCTTGTGAAAAAAAATCCTTTATAAAAGATAGATAATTGAGTTAAAAGAGATCATGTGGGCCAACTAGTCTCACTCCATCTTTTTACAGACAGAGAAACTGAGGTCCAGAGAGATAGCCAAGTTATTTAAAGTCACACAGATCACAAGGAGCAAGGCCAGGATTCAACCACACATATTCTGGCTCCACATCCAGAGAATTCTTTCCACTCTCTTGTTATGGTTTTGGAAAGTCAGACAGAAAAATGACTGACTCAGTGACCTATGTGTTCTGTGGCCACATTACAAATAGAGGCTTTGAATCTTTTTTATTTCTTTTGTCAGAGATGAGAAGCCTGGTCCTCTAGCCTGAATAGCAGAATGATGCTCCCCACTCCATGCTCTTCATGCCATACCAAATCTCACAGCTCAAAAAGCTAGGCAGCCCTGGCCAGTAGGATCTGTTTGTTACCTCTCCAACTGCTTCATTCTTGGAAAGAGGGAGAGAGCAAAAGCATTTGTGTTTTCCTTTTGAATCAACCTTAACAAGCATTTAAAAAAAATACACTCAGTAAAATTATATTTAGAAATGTTTTAGTTCTGGCTTCCCAGCAGGGGTAATTGCCTCAATTTCCTGTAAATCATTGTCAAGTGTCTAGACAGGAGAAATGGAAATAAAGATAAGACATTCTGATTTTCAACAGGACAACTATCAAGCTAGCCCTAATTCAGCTGTGTTTTCTCACTAGGGAACAAGTGATAGAGTCTGATAACCAAATACCTTACACTTTACTTTGACTTCTGATAAAAAGGGGAAAAGGAGGAAGCAATGATGAGAATTCATAACTCCCCCTTTCCTCCTATTCCCTTAACTCTGCAACCAGTGACTTTGCCTTAGGCTTGTTTTTGAGCTAACTCACTCCCTTAGGACTTTCAGATCTAGAAAATCTGACAAACCTATCTATACCCAAGAGGATTCTGGGTATTTGAGTGTGCATAGAAAGTGGACAGTAGTTTAGCACTCTTGGTTCTTTTCTGCTTCATTCTAAGTTGGTTCATAAGACTGGCAGTTTCAAATAGGAGGCAAAAGCCAAAGAATGCAAAAGATCTAGAAACTAGAAGTAGGATCTGCCGATTTATCTTAATGTTGATTATCTTAATGATTTGCTGATTTATCTTAATGATTGTAGGTTAATTCCCTTCTCTGGACCATTTGTTTCTCAACTTGTAAAATTAGAGGTTTGAACCAGACCATCCTAAAGGTCTTACAGCTCTACAACCTTTGAGACTAGTTGCAAGAAACTAATTCATCACTTCATGAGAGCTATGTGATGGATCAGAAAACATCTTACATTTAAATCTAGAATTAAATCCTGGCTCTTGCTAACTATGGGGCAGCTAACTGGTTCAGTGGATAAAAGTGCAGGGCTTGGAATCAGAAATACTCATCTTCCTGAATTCAAATTCAGTCTCACACACTGATTAGCTGTTTAACCCTGCATAATTTAACTTTGCCTCAGTTTCCTCATCTGTAAAATGATCTGGAGAAAGAAATGACAAACCACTTCTATATCTTTGCCAAGAAAACCCCCAAATTGGGATCACAGAGAAATGGATATGACTGAACAGCAATATATGATACATATGACCTTACTAACTATATGACCCCCAAGTAAGTTGTTCAACATTTCTAAACCTCAATTTTTTCATCTGTAAAATGGAAAAAAAAATACAGCACCCAGTGTTTTACATAAACCTTAAGACAGTATGTAAATAGGAGTTATTAATAATAACTAGCATTTATATAGTACTTTAAAGTTTGGTAAATCACATTATGTATTTTAATTAATAAGACCTTCAAAACAACCCTGTGCTATTATTATAGCTTCACTCACTATAAAATGGGAATAATCATCCTCAGGAGGTTATTTTGAGAAAAGCACTCTGAAAACCTTCAAAGGCTATAGGAATGAGAGCCATAATAATAATTTCATGGTCAGCACACACACACACACACACACACACACATAAGATCCTTAGCAGTCATATGACCAAGTAAAGCTGTCAAATAGTTATTTTAGACACATTGACTGTAATTAGTCTAGTGTTAGTTTTCAACCAAATGAGTGATGGTAAAGCTGTCATTAGGTTGCTGTACTTGCTTTATTTTCTGACAACTTCAGAAGAGGGCATGCTTTAAGACTTTCAAATCACTGTTGCTACTTCTCCTCCCCCTCTGAAAAAAATGGAAAATGTGCTCATTGTCTATTGTTTTGTAATGAGGTCCACACTTAGAAATCTGTCAGACTGAGGGTTATTTAAGTATGATCTAAGGATCTGTTAGTTTAGGTCTCTGGTGGACATAAGAAGATGTCTCACAGCTAATAAGTTTCAAGGGTGAACCCAGTCCTCCATGGAATCAATGAGTAAGTATTTATTAAGTATCTACTATATTCTAGGCATCATGCAAGGTATTGGAGAGGAAAAGATCCATATGAAATAATTCCTTCCTTCAAGGAGCATTCAGGGGGAAAAGGCATGTACTCATATGATATATGCAAAATAATCACTTACCACAACACCCTGCCTCTGGAGGACTTTATAGTGTGGTAGAAAAATCAAGCTCCATCTGTCCCAATTAAGCATGGTGGTGGGGTAGATATGGAGAATATACAACAGCATCCTGAGATTTAGAAATGCATGGGATCTTAGACTTCATATACTATATACCCTTTGCTTTATAGAGGGCCAGAGATGTGAAGTGAGTTGTCCATGCTTACACAGTTAACAAGTATAAGAACTGGGATTTGAGCCCAGGATTCTACCTCCAAAAATAGTTCTTTTCCCATTATACTCTGCTATGTCTTTTGTACCTATCTTTAAGGAACTAGACAGTGGACTGCTTGGCAGTAGAGTTTGATAAGAGGAGGAGTGAGAGAGGACAGCCTGAAGAAGACTAAAATGCAATATATTTTTAAATTATTGCTATCTTTTCTTACATCACCTTCGTTTATGAAGACATCCTTCTCCTTACTCATTAACCATCCCTTCAAACAAAGAACAAAAAAGAAAAAGAAAAAAAAAAGTTAAAGAAAGCTAGCCAATACACCATTTATATTTGATTGTATGTGCAAGATTATACCCATAATCCTCTACCTCAGCAAAGAAGAGAGGAAGGCTTTTTTTTTTTCTCCACTCTTTTCTGGGACCAAATCAAGTTATTATAGAAACACAACATTTTATTCCTTGTTGTTCTTCTTTCCCTTTATATTTTTGTATCCATTGTGTATATTATTTTCCTTGTTAAATTTATTTCATTCTACCTCAATTTATCTAATTCTTTCCAGGCTTCTCTGAATTTTTCATATTCATCACTTCTTACAACGCATTAATATTCCATAACATCCATATATCACGGTCCATTTGGTCATTTTGCAATTGATGGACACCTACTTTTTCTTTGATATAACATAAACACATACGCACACACATGCTACTATGTATATTTTGATGTATATGGGGAAATAGGACAATTAGAGAATAATTACTTACCAAAGCGAGTGGTCATAAGATCATAGGATCATCTATTCCAACTCATTTAACAGATGGAGAAACTGAGACTCATAGAGGTTAAATTATTTGTCTAAGATCACAGAGGTCATAAGTGGCATTACTTACATTTAAACCCAGGATTTTAATCTCCAAATCCATTCCCTTTCTATTGTACTGTGATACTTCCCTGAATCATGGTTCTGATTCTAAGTAGATTTAGGGAGAAATCTGTAAATTTTATTGTATAAACCTGCAATTTGGCTCAGGATAAATTCACAATATTTAACTTCAATTGGACCCATTCTGATGCTTAGCAATCCTTTTATTCTCCCCGATTCCTTAATAGATGCCTTATAAAAGTTTTCTAAACCTTCTCCATTCTCCTTAAATTACCCATTTCTCATCTATCTCAAATATGACATCTTATTTTATTTGAGATGTTCAGATATGAGATGCCTATCTTTTTCTCATATGGAAATATCCATTTTAAAAATCCATTCTCTCCCTGTACCCCCCAAAAGTTATTCCTTTTCCTTTCCAAGGCTGTTAGGAATTGAGTTGAATCTTTGCACTTAATCCATCCATTCCATCTGTCTCTCAGACTTTGATCCCCCTTTTCTCATACACCTCAATTTCTCCCTCTGCACCAGCTCTTTCCTATCTGCCTATAAATGTGCTCAGATCTCCCCAATCATAAAAAAAAAAAAGCTTTCACTAAGGCTCTACTGTGAACTCTATCCACCACTGTGTTTCCTTTCATTGTCAAACTTCTCAAACAATGATGGCAGAAATAATGATCACAGAACTTATAACTGGAAAAGGACTTTAGAGATAATTTATTTCAATCTCTTTATTGATGAGGTCACAGCCCAGAGATAGAGACTAACTTGTTCAACTAAGGTCACTCTGAAAGTAACAGAGGCAAGCTATAACCCCAATGTTCTTCCCCACTATGCTGTTTGTTACTGGATTTTTTGCTTGGTCACAATATGACTCACAATGATAGAATATTAAAACTGGAAGGGACATTAGAAATTATTCATGCTAGCCTCCTCTTTTTACAGATGAGGTTATCAAAATCTTGAGAAATCCAAAGAGTTGCCCATAGGCAGTTCAGAGCTGAAATTTGAACAGTTTTTCTGACTCCACATCCACTGCTCTTTTCTTTAGACCTATGGGTTCCAAACAACTCATCCAGCATAACCCCTAAAAAGTTATACTATCAGTCAGTGGGAGAGCGGGAAGACCTGTCACATTCCTTTTTCTTCCTACATAGCCAATCTTGGACTTATCTACAATGCAAATACATCATCCCTTAAATCCCTGATAATGTTCTCTTCCCATCTTTGATCTCATAGGACTATACATATCTGGGACTTTCAGGTGGTTGTAATCTATCCCAATCTAAGCTAGAACAATAGCATAGTATAGACAAAGTTCCCTGAAGCCTCTCAACCCCATTTGCATGCCTTCATATTTCCCAGCCTCATCATCAACCTCTATCAACTTATGGTTATTGCAAGTATACAGCAAAAAAAAAAAAAAAAAAAAAAAAGCATCTACTTTTGGGTTGAATGAACCCACCAGCTCACTCTTTTCCTATTTAGAAGAAAAGAATTCAAATCTCAACACAAGCAATTCTGGAGGAGTTATGATTACATTACTCCCCCTCCAAAGGTATCCCTCTTTCAAACTTCCCTATCTCTATCTATGACACTACCATTTGTCTGGTCACCCAAGTTTGCAATTTT
Source organism: Myrmecobius fasciatus (assembly GCA_023553655.1). NCBI lineage: Eukaryota > Metazoa > Chordata > Mammalia > Dasyuromorphia > Myrmecobiidae > Myrmecobius > Myrmecobius fasciatus. Next base: position 25,545 of record JAJPUD010001824.1, read on the forward strand.
GGCATTAACCTTCACTCCTCACTTTGCCTCATCTCATATATTTAATCAGTTAGCAAATTTTATTATTTCTACTCCCATATCTAGAGATCTTCTCTTTATTCAGTCACAATCCATGTTCATGCCCTCATCATTTTTCACCTTGATTATTGCATCAACTTCTTGCAAAATCTATCTCCTTACTTGAAGTCTCTTCCTGTTCTAATTCACTCTCACACAACAACCAAAGTGATTTTTCCTAAATCCCAAATGAGGGGGTATATTTCCCCTGTTTGATAGACAAAAGATAAAGAACTTCAGTGTTTCTGAGATGCACATTGTACAGGTGGGCATAGAGAAGAGCTCCCATGGGGCAATACTACCAGCACACAACTTGGTTCTGTTGCTTCTTATTTAAAAGATTTTTGCTTGTTTGTTTTTTAAGACTAAATTTCTTTATCTTGTCCAGTCTGGAAATTCAGCAGTCCCCTCACTGTCCAATCCCATACTAGTTACCATAGGAAATTTGACTTAACCCCATTTCTGTCTTATTCCAATTCACTCATTCTTAGACAACCAGTGACCCCCCACACACACACATACTTCTGGGAGTTCAACACATTGGTGCTGGACTTATTATAGATACCCCATAGACTTAGTATGCTGCAACTCAGAACTCCCTAGATGTATCAAGAGAGCCATCACTCTAAACCTTCCCAGTAACAGGGATTATGGGCATTTGCCACCATGCTTAGCTTGAGTAATTATTCTTGCTAACTTGGTTGCAAGTTCGGTTGTTTCCTTTCTGCTGAATGACTGTAAGTGTTATTTTCCTCTAAATTTCAGAACCCTGAAACAAATCACAATACTTTATAACTCATTGACAATTAAATATGTCCTGTCATATAATCCTTTTTGGTTTATATCATTCTGTTCTCAATTATTTTTCATATTTTCAGTACTGTATGCCCAGCTTAATATCAGGATCTCTGTCATGTATTTTTTCTATCCCTAGTGCCTAGTACAAGATCTTGAGCCTTACAGTTAATTAGTAAATACAAGTAGCTTGATTTTCAGTGATGGCTGATAGTACTGACCAGGAATTTCATGTATCGATAATTTAGAGTACCTGATGGAATGCTACAAAGTCACAGAAATAGCTTTGATTTGTGTTGAGAAGACAACACAAGGCCCTTTCCCCCTCATAACTTGATCTTTATGCAGGCACCAATTCTACATGAGCTCATCCTCCTGTTCCTTTGTTGTTGCTGCTGCTGCTTTGTCTCCTAACCAGATTATATCTCTCATCTAATGTCAACACTTTCCCCTTCTTGTTCTTTTGGGAACTTGAGCTCCATGCCATGAATCTCCCTCTTCACTTGCAGTCTCCTCTCTTCTGCTTATCTCAAAGAAAACAATTGAAACGCTCCTTAGTAACCTGACTAACAACAGGCAAAATGTCCAGGGTTGGGGCTTGTTTCAGATAAGCTTCTGACAGAATGGGTCAGGTGATCACAGAAATCTGTAGCGTGGGATCCAGAGCCTTCATCAAGGCAGTCAGAAGCAAGATTGTTGACAAAATAGCCTCTGGCATATGAGCAGTTCCAAGAAACCTAAGCTAACCAAATCTTTGGAGACATCATGAAGAGACGGGAGGCTGAAGTTGATTCTCCCTCTGAGAACAAGCAGAGGTTGGGGGATCACTTGTCAGGGAGGTTGTTGAAGGGATATTGTAGCAGAGATTCATGCATCAGACAGGGGACTCCAATTCTGAGATTTTGGGACTCTGAAAATTGACTTGGGTCAGGGGGTAACAGCATGCCTATCTAAACTAGTTTGGCCATTCCTGTTTCCCTCAGACATTTGCTGCCTTCCACTCTGGTGGCATTCTTCCTTTCCTCAAGCTTTTCTCTCTGGGAACAGTCAGATTGTTATTCCTTTGCCTCATTATCTTGGCTCCCTGCCAGCTCAAAACAAACAATTTTTTTTTCTTGCATTTTACCATAGCTCTTCCTTTTGCAATTGTACTCTATTATATTTTCCATATAATAATGTATATTGTGAGTTTTCTGTGTTTATTTCTTAACCTTTGACTTTATGCCCCATGAGGGCAGGGAACCATGTCTTTTTCCCCCCCTCAAGGCAATTGGGTTTAAGTGACTTGCCCAGGTTCACACAGGTTAGTGTCAAATATCTGAGGCCAGATTTGACTTCAGATTCTCCTGACTGCAAGGCTGATGCTCTATCCAATGTACCACCTAGCTGCCTCAACCATATCTTATCTAAAGCGTATGTCTCTCCAAAACTCTAAAAAAGAATAATAGAAAGAACTGCCATAGTGCTTTAAAATTTGCAAAGAAATTGTGTTGCGTTAGTCTTTTTAATGATGAAGAAACAGACTCAGAGGTCAAGATACTTAGCCATGATTCCCTAATAAATATAAGGGTCAGAATTTCAGCCCAGCACTCTAGCTGTTACCTCACATAATACTTTCGATACAGCAACACCTTAGTAATAGCCATACTAATAAATAATAATAGTTATAATAAATAACATTTGTGTAGCCCTGAAAGGTTTATGAGATGCTTTACAAAGACTATCTCATCTGATCCTCACAAAAACCATGGGTTGTAAGTGCAAATATTATCCCCATTTTAAAAATGAAGAAATTGAGACTGAGAGAGGGTAAGTGATATGCCTAGGGAGACACAGCTAGCAAATTTAATCCAGTTCTTTCTGTCTCCAGGTTACAATCTGATACAATACTAGCTGCTTGTAGGAAGTAAATATTTGCTGATCAAAAGAACAGCTCAAATTATTGAAATAGACAAATTATCACACCTCCAAAGTGACCAAAGAAAGAGGAAAAGGAATTATATGTACAAAAGTATTTATAACAGCTATCATTGTTTTTAGCAAAGAATCAGAAACTTAAAGGGGTGCCCAACATTTGGGGAATGGCTAACCCAATTGTGGTATATGAAAGAAATAATTTCAGAGAAACATGAGAAGACTTGTATGTGGCAGAGTGAAGTAAGAATACTAAGAGAACAAATAAACAATAACAACATCATTGTAAAAACAAGATTTTGAAAAGCATGAGAACTTTGATCCTTGCAATGATCAACTTTGATACTCCTACTCCTGACAGAGGGGTAATGGACACAAGATGCAGAATGAGACATGTTTCCAAATATTGCCAATGTGGAAATTTGTTTTCCATGACTATGTTTATTAGTTAGAAAGGATTCCCTCCTGCCCCCCTCTCCATGTTGTGTATAGGGTGGGGGAGAGATAGGAATGGAAGAAAGAGAAAATAAATATTAATTAAAGAAAATGTAATTAAAAGAAAAGAAATTGAACCTCTAGAGTTATATTCCTTCTATATTGTTCCATGATTAGCCAAGCTATTCTCTATGTTAGTAGAATACAAATCTCCATCAGAGCCAAAACTAGGAAAAGGGTTATAAATGTAACATAGGAATACAGTTTTCCATTTGACATAATATGGTGGGTGGGGATAGGGTGGAGTTTACCATGATGAGTTTACAAATTGGACATATGTGGCCCAGATAGGGAGCCTGTATATGGCCCAAAAACAGATCTCTTAATCCCCATTCACTACTCCTGTCCCCCAAAGCTGCTTTAATCATTCAAATTTAACATCACAGCCCTGCCCCCCGAGGGCTCCTTGTATAGATCAAGAAGATGGAGATGTCCTTGGTGCTTCCAGACTGAGGTTTATCATCAACAGGAACATCTCCAAAGGAGTCTAATGAATTGGGAATAGGTTATGCCATGTACCGCCTAAGGGCATTTTAACAAGGATCATTGAAATAAGAAGCTGCAGATGGAAAAAGATGGTCTCAGCTATCACATTATGCTATCAATAACTGACAACATGTGCGTGGGTGAACGTGTAAGTGTTTTCCTGGGGAAAAATTGCTAATCTGCCTGTAGTTTTCAGACTATTTCTGACAGAAGTCCTATAGTGGGGGGAAAAAAAGTCTGGTCTGAAAAGGTTGATCTCACACCAAATGGTGTCTCAGGTCTTTTCTTTTTCTAAAATTGAGTGTGTACAGGAATATTTGTAACATGGCAAGGGCAGAATAGAGTTCTGTAAGGTAACTTTCAACTCTTAAGAAGCTATGAGTCTATGAGTTTGGGTTAGCTAGGTGGTGTCATAATGCAGTATTGTGCCTGGAGTCAGGAAAACTCCTCTTCCTAAATTCAAATATGACCTCAGACAACTGTGACCCTGGGCAAGTCACTTAATCCTGTTTGCCTCTTCTGTAAAAATGAACTGAAGAGGAATATGGCAAACCACTCCTGTTAGTTTGCTTAGAAAACCACAAATAGGTTCACAAATAGTTCCACATGACTGAAAAACAACAGTCTAAGATTTGGAAATCTGACTTTTCATCCCAGATCTGCAAATGATCTAACTTAACATGTCATGTTATCCTTCCCACTCATCTACTGCATCAGTAAAAACAAACAAAAAAAACTTGGTGTTGAAGTTGGGGGAAGTAAAACTAGATGGAACTACTGAGGAATTCTGATTCTCTCCTATCTTAGAAATGGTTGAGAAAGTACAAATATCTTTGGATTTAGATACTTATGTAAAGCAGAAAAGAAAGCCAAAGTAGTTAGGAAGAGTCCTGAACCACAGAAGGGAATATCCCAGGGGAAATTCAAGCATAGGCTCAGAAGCTAGCTTCACTGAGCTGGGACAACACAGTAGTCTGGGTTATACTCAGTAGCATTAAAAGTGCTTTTCAGCTTTCACATTATAGGATTCTGGTATTCCTATTTCCTGTTGTCTAACAACACAGCAATAAGGGTTTTAATGGTGATGCTTATTTCTTACATAGTATTGTGATGAAATGGAAATATTTCATTTTCAGATTGCCCATTTCAATAGTAAGTCTTCTTATTTGGGAAAGAAAGGGGAGAGGACAAGTGCAGTGGATAGAGTGCTGGGCCTGAAATCAAAAAGGTCTCAGTTCAAATCTAGCCTCAGATACTTGTTATGTGATCCTGTTGTCTATCTCAGTTTCCACAACTGAAAAATGTCCTATCTCCCATGATTGTTGTTGCAAGGGACAAATAAGATAATTGTAAAGCAGTTAGCCCAGTATCTGGCACATAGTAAGTCCTATACAAATGTCAGATGTTATTATTACTCCTAACTCCCTATGAAGTGCAGCCCAAGTTTCTTATTTTGGGCAAAGTACTCCCAGCTCCCAGATTACTTTGCACTGCTTCCCTTTGTAGAATGTAAGCCTCTTGAGAGCAGAAATTCTTTGGGGGATTTGATCTTAGCTTTCCCTGAATTGAATTCAGGACTAGATAAGTCTTTGATGCTTAATGAATGTTTATTGAATTGAATTGGAATAACTAACCATATCCAACTCTCCAGCATCATACCAAATACTTTTATCTTGTTTTGAGAGTTAGGTCAAAGCAATCTAGAGAAAGTTTCATTTGCAGAGCTTTATCTGAAATTTCTTTCTACTTATTGACAAAAGATAAGTTGAAAAAGGAAAAAAGAAATAGTTTTCCACACTGATATATTTTATTCTTCCTTGTATAATGGAAGGTCACCAGTACAGGGCTACCCTTTGAGAAAACCAAGAAAACAGAGAGGATGGTCCTATTTGGGGCAAATAGATTAAACTAGGGAACCATTTTAATTCAATTCAACAAATCCAGCTTCCCCAAAGCCTTCTATTTCTTGTTCCTTCTCTTCAGTTGTGAGCATGATTGCTATCTTCTGCAAAGGTCAAAATTGAGATGGACCCACAAAGGGCTCTCCTTTCATGGGTGATAGCTTCTGACTAATAGCCTAAAAAAGTTAAGAGTAGTGGTCACATAATTCCTTTCCATTTGCAATCCGGTAGTGTCAATGAGTTTAAGCTTGTTGTTGCTATCTTTGAGTTTCCAGAACCCCATACACACAACTCCAAGGCTGTTCCCTGTAGCTGGGCCCCCCAAGTGAAGAAGTAAAGCATGTTAGCACCAAATCATGGCTAGAACTGAGAATGCCTTTGATGATTCACAGATGTCCATTGTGAACACTAAAGTTGTCTGTCTAGACAGCTACTCAAAACCATTCTAATGTCTTTTAAGGACTCTTCTAACCATCTTCTTTTTTTTTTTCCAGGTCTGGAAATCTTGAGAGATTGAATTCTTAGTTGACCATCTTTTATGACTACAATGGTCATCCAACAGTAATTGTTAAGCACCTTCCTTTGTGCATGTATGGGCACCTTACAGACTATCTCAGATGGTCCTTTGCTTTTCCTCCACTGTTATAATAACAAAATGAAATAATTAAGTAAAATTAATAATGCAATAAGTGGATATAATACTGGGCTAAGAGTCAGGAAGACTCATTTTTCTGAGTTCAAATATGATCTCAAACACTTCTTAGCTATGTGATCCTGGGCAAGTCCTTTATTTGCCTCCTTTGCCTCAGTTTCTTCATCTATGAAATAAACTGGAAAAGGAAATAGCAAACCACCCCAATATCTCTGCCAGAAAAGCTCCAAATACAGTCACAAAGAGTCAGACACAACTGAAAACAATTGACAGAAATAATACAGTGAACTCATCTGAAAGTGCATGCAACATTCCACATCTGTAAATACTACTCCTCATTTTATGATTAAAGGATGCCCACTTTATTTCAAGTTTTATTTTCTTAATTTTATTAATTACAAAAATCCCAAGACATATATGTGTATGTGCTTTATATTTATATTTATAAATCTGGGACCTTTTTTTCTGCCCTTTACTTCTTTGAGGTCTATGTTTGGTGGTGTAATGGCTGGGTCAAAGAGTATATGCAGTTCAGTGACTTATCTTGTACCACACTAAGTTGTTTTCCATAACAATTGGACCAATTTGCAACACCATCAATAGAATATTAGTTCCACCATCTCTTTCTTAAAAATCTTACACTTGAGGAAAATTCTCATCCAGTTTGTAAAAATAAGCTTCAATTGAATGTTTACATGTCTTTTTGAGTTTACTTGCTTTCATATATTCCATATTTAGAAGGGTTTTATAGATTAGCTAAAAACATCATTCCATTTTCCAATATGTTCTACTTCTTTGTGTTCATTTATTATTAATAGATATTAATAAATCATATTTAAGAAATAAAATTTATTTATACTATTAGAATTCATTCTATAGTGATAATTTATAGCATCATCTAATTAATATTATTGTTGTTATCTGAAATATGTATAGTATTTGTTGGTTAGTCCTTTTCCAGTCATGTACAACTAACTCTTCATGACCCCATTTGAGGGTCATAAGATACTTAAGTGGTTTTTTGTTTTCTTCTTTAGCTCTTTTTTACAGATGAGGAAACTGAGGCAAATGGATTTAAGTGATTTGTCCAGGATCCCATAGTTACTAAGTGTCTGAGGCCAGATTTGAACTGAAGAAAATGAATCTTCACACCCAGAGTTGTATCTATTTGTGCCACCTAGCTGCCCCATCTTGTACATAGATATTAATGAAATGTTCAACTAACTTAGAATTCTCACTGGACTTTTTAGAAAGCACTTAGACAAAGGATATTTCAAAATTTTTTTCCCAGATTCCTCAGATCCACTATCCACTCTCTTCTTCCATAAGATAAAACAAAGAACAACTTTTCAAGCAAGAAAACAATATAGAAGCAAGGAAGCTTTAGGGTAAGGGACTTTCTCCTTTTGGATATGAATGGTCCAGCCTTTCTTCCCTTTCCCTCATGAAAGAGTGAAACTAGGATGGCAACAATAGCATCGAGGTAAGGCCCTAGCATGTGAGCTTATCTCCTGTTTTGTGGGTCTCACATTCCTACATATCTCCATTTGTGTGTTACTATTCTTGAAGCTGAAAGTAGTGATAGGAAGAACAATAGTAGAATGCCTTTCCCAAAGCCATTTGAGCACACACTGGGATGTGAGATCCCTGTGCATTGTAATGGGGTTCATGTCACTGTTATTACCTTCCTACTTTTTTATTTTGTGAATATTAGTTGTATAAAATGTCAACTAGGTCACTGAATTATTCTCATTGGGTCAAGAGGCCCATTACAAAATAGGATTTGGGAAGTAGAAACGCATTTCCCCTCCCTTGGTAAAAATGGATAACACTGTTGGCCCCAAGAGTGGAAGTTTACTGTCAGGAAGTGTGAATGCCATTTGCCAGTCAACAAACACCAGGACTACTCCTGCCTTCCCTGCTTCCTCCTCTGTCTTACCACCCTCTGGTATAACAGCTTACAATTCTGATGAGAACCATACTGTAGCTCATAGATCATCCAACATCATAGGAGTCACTGACAGGGAAGGATCCATGCAGCAGTGAAGTAATTAAAAAAGAGCTGGGCTCCCCAGATGATCTCTCTATAGACACGTGTGGTTCAGATGAATGCTGGATGCCCCTGTAGCAAACATCCCCATCAGGTATTTAAAACATTAGCGCTAATGTAAAATATTCCCAGGGTGGCTTGCAGCAGAATTTTATGGGATACAGGAAAACTGTTTATGATTGTTAGGTGGTCGGGAATGCTTTTAGGTAAAGCAGGAGCCAGCAGTCTCTCAGGATGTTCAATTCTGTTCATACAGCAAAGTAATTTTTTTTAATATACCAGATGTGAGAAAGCTATTTTGGATACATAAGTGAGAGACAGAAAATGTTTCATATGGAGGAGATACTCTCTGTAGGTTGACAAATTCCTTTCTGATGAACTCCATTTGTGGTACAGGTTTTATGGTCAATGTCCTGCCCCCTTTATCTTTATTGAAATCCTATCTAACTTTTGGGATGTAATTAAAAATTTCCTTCCTCCAGGAAGCCTCCCTTGATTATCCTAGGGTCCTCTCCCTTTGTATTCTTATAGAGTTAATGATGAGTACTGTTCCTCTGGCACTTAAATCTTTTTTTTTGGCTTTTTGCTGAGGCATTTGGGGTTAAGTGACTTGCCCAGGGACACACAGCTAGGAAGTGTTAAGTGTCTGAGACCAGATTTGAACTCAGGTCCTCCTGACTTCAGGGCTGGTACTCTATCCACTGCGCCATCTAGCTGCCCCTGGCACTTAAATCTTAAATAATGTTGTTAGTTATCTTTTTATGTGTACAATATTTATATAATTTATAATGTTTTTACAATGCTCTTTCCTTTCTACAATCTCACAAGATTAGAAATGGATTAAGGATTCTATATACTGTATCCTTAGGTAGAATAAAGGTTCCTTGAGGGCAGGGAAAAATGCCTTGCATAAATATTTATTGACTCATTGGAGCCTAAAAAAGCCAAGGAATGATAACTAGACTCAGCAGGTCATACTCTGACAGCTGAAAATATTACATTTCACATGGGTCATGCAATAAATCATTGAGAATAATAGAATTGGGACTGGATCTATGCTTTCATTGGTATACCAAACTCCCAGATGAGGAAACTCCTGCTATCAATGCACCTTCTCTGGCCTTAGATAGTTTCCTAGAACGCTAACAGAATATGTGACTTGCTGGAATCACTTGGCCAATATGCGTGATGAGAATCTTATAAAACTTGTAAAAAAATTTGTAAAACTCTAGTCTTCCTTCCAGTTCTTTCTCCATTATACAATACTGCCTCTCTGTCTTACTCATAGAATCAAAGAATCATAGATTTGAGAAAGAAAGTACTTTTGAGATCATCTAAGCCTAGAGGTGGGAATCAGATTAAAATATAATTGGGAAATGTTGAACAAAATATGTAGAAATACAATACAACACAGATGATATTAATTTGTGATTTTCTAAATCCACATGAGGCCCCTTTCTATTCTGAGTTTGACACCACTGATTTAGTCAAACTCCTCAACAGTTTGACACTGAGAACAAAATTCTGACTCTAGGGACCTTGGTTGAAAGGGGCGCAGTCACTTACTATCAGAGTGACCAAGTGCAATTCACTTACCTTGGACCTTAGGTTCCTTATATGTAAAATGAAAGAGTCGGCTTAATGGTCTCCAAGGCCCCTTTCAGCTCTAAAGCTATAATCCCAGAATCCATTCAGTGAAAGTAACTAAAAATGGATCTTGCCTCCATTAAATTCTACTAGTTCCAGGGGCAGCTAGGTGGCGCAGTGGATAGAGCACTAGCCCTGAAGTCAGGAGGATCTGGGCTCAAATCTGGTCTCAGACATTTAGCATTCCCCAGCTGTGTGACCCTGGGCAAGTCACTTAACCTCAATTGCCTCAGCAAAAAGCAAAAATAAATAAATAAATAAATTCTACTAGTTCCTTCTCTTTGTCTCTTCTTGTCTCTGTTTCTCTGTCTGCCTCTGTCTTCCTTTGTCTGTATCTGTCTGTCTCTGTTGCCATTTCTTTGTCTCTCTATCTTCATCTTCCTGTCTCTGTCGTTCTTTCTGTCTGTCTGTCTCTCCCCCTTAACCCATATGAATGTTTCTTCTTCAATCCCTCTTAGAATTTCTGGTTAGTTTTTATGCTGCTGAAGGAAAAATAGAAAATTTTAAAAAAAAAAACCTTTTCTTGTCCTTATTTCAGGATCATTATTACAACTTTAATCTGAATGAATTCTTTTTTTCATGAATTATAGACACTTCCAGATAATATTGCCTGCTTCAGGTAGTTTAAAGAGGAGTTTTATCTACCCCCTAGGGATAAATCAATGAGGAATGACATTTGACTGTAAGTCCTTATGTAAAAAAAAACTTTCATTTTCCTCCCTCAGAAATTAACAAGCTTAAGATTTTTGGGTCTTGGCAGCTAAGTGGCACAGAAGATAGCATGCTGAGCTTGAAATTAGGAAAACCTAAATTCAAAACCATCCTCAAACACTTAACCAGTTTTGTAATCTTGAGCAAATCACTTCTGTCTCAGTTTCTCAATAAAATGTCTATAAAATGGGAGATAATGAAGCACCCATCTCCCAAGCTTGTTGTGAGGATCAAATAAGATAATATCTATGAAGAGATTAGAATAGTATTTCACATACAGTAGATACTTAATAAATGCTCATTTTTTTGGCTAGGGAACCTCTGCATCAGTCTTTTGGGGAGTAAAGGAGAGTGGAAGAAAAGAGGGAGACACAACAAAAGAATATAGTCTTCTGATGACCACCCATCTGCTCAGCTTTGTGATCTGACTCTGAGTCAAGCATGTTGAGTCTCAACAATTATTAGCTCAACTTCTTAACATTTGTTACCTATTATGAGTGATTAAGAAAAAGGAAAGTTTGACTTCAGACTATTCACCCTAGGCTCTTTTCCCATAAAAGAGAATCAGAAGAAGTTTGAGGTGTCATGAGATTTGTAAAATCATAGAATCTCAAATTTGGAAAGGATCCCAGAGGTAATTTAGTCCAACAAATAACTGATCAGGAAACCATTACAACATTCCCCAACAAGTGGCCAATCATTCTCTACTTACAGATCTCCAGTAATGGGAAACTCACTGCCTCCCGAAGGAGCCCATTCTGCTTTTGGATAGCTCTAATTGGTAGAAAGTTTTTTACAAAATTAAAATCTTAGACTTAGAAGATGCTTAGAAGTCACCTAGTTATACCTGAAAGTGAACAAGAATCCAAGTGGATACATATAGATATCTATAGATATATTTAGTTGTAGATATACATATATATACAAAATTATATATTATATAGAGTATGAAACATGTATAAAACAAATAATAAATGTATATATGTATATATATGCACATATCTGTGTACACCAGATACATACACACATAGTATCATATATTATTGAGGGATAATCCACTGCCTGTTAAGGCAGCCTGTTCCATTTGAACTCTTAGAATATTTTCTTTCTTGGAGCCAACATCTCCCTTTCTGAAATTTTTGTCCACTATTCCTAGTTATATATTCTCTGGTTCCAAACAGAACAGATCTAACCCTTTCAAAAACTATGGGGCATGCATGCTTTTCCTCTCCAGATTCAACTTCCTCAGTCATTTTAAGCTGCTCTTCATATGGGACAATCTTGGGACCCTTCATTCTTTCTGACCTTCTTTGATTGTTCTGTGTATCAATGTCCTACCCAAAATGTGGTGCTTCAAATCAAACTTAACAATCTAGATTTGGTTTGAGCAGGGCACAGTAGAATAATAGCATTACTATTGTCTCTGAACTGGACACTGTATCTCTTGATGAAATCTGAGATTGTTTTAGTTTGGTTTGGTGTGGTCAACATTTCTCACCATTGATTCATATTGTGTTTTCCATCCTCTTAATCCATCAAATTTTTTCTTTTCTTTTTTCTTTTTTTTTCCTTCAGATGTTTTTCATACAAACTCCTAACTAGCCATGCCTCTCCCATCTTGTATTTATGAATTTGCTTTTTAGAATCCAAGTATAAGACTTTACATGAATTCCTGTTAAATTTCATCTTTTTACATTCTGTCCAATATTCTATCCTGTCAAGATATTTTTATTTTCTCACTCTATCTTCCTATGTATCAGCTATCTTTTCTAGCTTTGTGTAATTTACAAATTTGAAAAGTATGTCATCTATATCTTTAGTTAAATTTTTGATAAAAAGCACAGGGTCAAGAAGGGTGAATCCTTGAAATATACCATTAAAGACTTCCATTCAAGTTGACATTGAGACATCAAAGACTGCTTCAGCTATTCCACCACTTCCTAATCTATCTATACCATCATTTAGTCTATATCTCTCCAGACTGTTGAAAAAATATTATGAGAGTTTGTCAGCTGATCTTCCCTAATTAAAAAAAAAATCAAAAACAACTCAGTAAATTCCATTCCTTGCATTTTCCTGATTTGCCAATTTAGTAACTCCATTGAAGAAAAGAACATTAGAATGTTTTGGCATAACTTTTGGTCTTGTGGAAACTTTCCTGGCTCTTTGGGATCATTCCTTCCCCCCCTCCTTTTTTGACAGTCACTAACTATCCTGTTCTATGGCTAAACAAATTGTGGTATGTAATTACGATGGAATACTCTTGTACAATAAGAAATGATAAGCAGGATGCTCTCAGAAAAACCTGTAAAGACTTAACGTGCATTGATGCAAAGTAAAATGTACCTGTGTACAATGTAACCACAATATTATAAGATGCTCAGCTGTAAACAACTTAGCTATTCTCAGCAAAACAATGATCCAAGGCAACTCAGGAGGACTTATGATGAAAAATGCTATCCATCCCCAGAGAAAGAACTGATAGTATCTAAATATAGTTTGAAGCATACTTTTTAAAAAACTCCTTTCATAATCTCCTGCTCCTTTTTTATAGTGAAATTGTCTTAAAAGCAGGCCAAGAAATTATTACCTGCTTTGCTTTTGGCAGAGAAACCCCCTGACAGATGTCTAGATAATTGAAGTTCCCCTACTATAGTATGCTTTTGTGCCAAGTTTGTGATTTGTTTACTGAGTTCCTCATCTATTTCCTTTTTCTGTCACGGTGGCCTATAGTATGCATCAATGATAATATTGCTGTTCTTTCTGTTTTCATTTAATTTGACTCAAGTGGTCTCTACTATGTAGCCTTCTTCTACATCCTAATTTTTTTACATCAATAAATCATCTTAACATTTAACTTTATCCTTTTCTGCCCACTCATCCACTTTGATTATTTTACTCCTTTTGAGTAAGATTTACCTTTCCAGAGCTGTATCGTAATCATGGATTATAGTATCACATCAAATCTCACTGATGCCTATGAAATCAGTTTTGCTTCTTTGCATTAGATCCCTAGAATATTTGTTTTTTTTTACCTAGGTATTATGCATATGTGTAAAAACTTCTGAGTTTTATTGCTGGTTCATTTCTTAAATACTGAATCTTGTGGATTTCTAGCTATTTCAATTGCTATTCTTCTTCTTTTTGTATCTCTTCTCTATAGTATCTATTTGATGACTGTACATAGGTAGTTTTTCCCCCTTTCTCCTCCTTCTTCAATTTAAAATGCTTTAGATCAAATTTGTAAGCTTCCAGTCCTTCTTAGGTTCAGTCAATTTATGACCCTAATTGAATGCATTTCATCCCCTGCCAAAACCTATCATTTCTTTGTTGTGATCCAGAAGAATGTTCTAAAAAATTGTTGGTTAATTTATATATTATAAGAAGAGTTCACTACATTCAGATTTTTAGTTTGGCACAGAAATCGAGAAGTTCATGATATAGAGTTTTTCAGTACAAAGAGCAATAAAGAACTATAATCTTAGAAATGCAGAATGTTAGAACTGGAAGTATTTACTTGTCATTTAATTTCTCTCATTTTACAGATGAACAAACTGAGGCCCATGGAAGTATAATGATATATTCAATATCACTTGGCTATTTAGGGGCATAGCTGGGACCAGAAAGACTCCTGAGAAACTGCCTTGGTTTTAACTAGTCTTGTTCCTGCTCCTCCCTCAGTTTTCATACAATATAAAAGGAAATAGTTTATTTTCATTTGTTGTTTCTGTTCTTTTCTTCTATGAGGAAAAAAATGCTTCAGGAACCATTCTTTCTATAGCTTCCCAGAGCATTGTTTTCATCTTTGAAAATGGAACAGAGGTCTGACAAGTTTACCTGATAAACCTCTGCATCCCTTCACATAGAGTACACATTACCTCCCACAGTTGTCATGGTTTTGATCTTTACTTGTCAATAACTTCTTTCCTGATAACACAGCCCACAGAATCTGTAAACAGCTGGAGGGTTCCAAGGCCTGCAGAGGATATGGAAAAGTATCCTAGAGAACAAGACAAATCCTATGCAAACTCAAGCCTCCAGCTCCTTCCCAAATAAAGTCAGAGACCTAGCAGATACCTCAGCCTAACTAAAGAAGAATGAGGCAGAGAGATTAGGGAAACAGAGAATTTAAAGTTGGAAGGCTCTAGAAGTTATAAAATCCAATACACTAATTTCACAGAGAAGCAAATAGAAGGCAGATGAAAAGGCTGACCCAGGTTCTAACAATAAAAGATCTATTGCTCAAACTGAGATCTAGATTCTTTTTTATTTTTAATTTTTTATTAAAGCTTTTTTATTTTCAAAACATATGCATAAATAATTTTCAACATTCACACTTGCGGGGCAGGTAAGTGGTGCAGTGGATAGAGCACCAGACCTGAAGTCAGGAGGATCTGAGTCCAAATCTGGTCTCAGACACTTAACACTTCCTAGCTGTGTGACCCTGAACAAATCACTTAACCCCAATTGCCTCAGCAAAACTAACAAACAAACAACACACAAAAAAAATCATTCATACTTGCAAAATCTTGAGTTCCAAATTTTTTCCCTTCCTTTTCTCTACCCACTCCCCTACATAGCAAGTAATCCAATATATGTTAAACATGTGCAGCTCTTCTATACATATTTCCACAATTATCATACTGCACAACAAAAAAAAATAGATCAAAAAGGAAAAAAAAGGAAAAAAGGAAACAAAAAGCAAGCAAACAAAAAAAAATTGAAATACTATGTCATGATCCACACTCAGTTCCCACAGTCCTCTCTCTGTGTGCATATGGCTTTTTCCATTACAAGATAATTGGAACTAGCCTGAAAAGAGCAACATTCATCAGAATTGGTCATCGTATAATCTTGCTTTTGCTGTGTACAATGTTCTCTTGGTTCTACTCACTTCACTTTGCATTAATGCATGTAAGTGTCTCCAGGCCATTCTGAAATCATCCTGCAGATCATTTCTTATGGAACAATATTCCCTAACATTCATATACCGAAACTTATTCAGTAGCTATTCTCCAACTGATAGGCATCCACTCAGTTTCCAGTTTCTTGCCACTGCAAAAAGTTCTGCTATAAACATTTTTGCACACGTGGGTCCTTTACTCTTTTTAATGATCTCTTTGGGATACAGGCCGTAGAGGCACTGCTGGGTCAAAGGTTTTGCACAATTTGATAGCTCTTTGGACATAGTTCGATATTGCTCTACAAATTCTGTAGAATGGTTGGATCAATTCACAGCTCCACTAACAATGTATTAGTGTCACACCTTTCCCGTATCCCCTCCAACATTCATTATTATCTTTTCCTGTTGTCCAGATCTTGATTCTTAAACCAGTGTTCTTTGCATTTTAGGAAAAGGATGGGGTGGGAAGGTTTGTTGGACAATGTGCTAAGTAAACTATAAATATTACCTTATGTGATTCTTACAACAATCCTGGGAGATATAATAATCTTGAGTATTATTATTACCATTTTACAATTGAGGAAACTGAGGAAAGTGGAGCTCATACTCAGAATCATAATAAAGTGTTAAAGATTGAATTTGAATTTAGTTTCTCCTGACTTCAGGTCTAGTACTCTGCTTACTGGGCCACCTAGCTGTCTCCAGGTGGGAAACTTCTCCCAACTTGCTACTCTATAAGTTCTTCATTCTTTCTACTTCAAGAGAATAGAAAATTATTATATCAGTCAATTGAGTATTAATCAATACCTAAGTGCTAGGTGCTGAACTAGGTACTGGGAATAAAGACAAAGAA
The DNA here is from genome assembly GCA_023553655.1 of Myrmecobius fasciatus. Lineage (NCBI taxonomy): Eukaryota > Metazoa > Chordata > Mammalia > Dasyuromorphia > Myrmecobiidae > Myrmecobius > Myrmecobius fasciatus. The sequence goes on from JAJPUD010001824.1 coordinate 42,009, forward strand.
AAAAACAGTCTCTGTTTTCTAGAAGTTTATATTCTATTAGGGAAGACAACTTGTACACACATAAATATGTTGTTATTATTTTTCAGTCATTCATATTTGACTCTTTATGACCCCATGGAACATGCCATGCCAATATTATCCATGTGGTTTTCTTGTCAAAGATAATGAAGTGGTTTGCCATTTCCTTCTCCAGTGGATTAAGGCAAAAAACTTAAGTGTCTTACCCAGGGTCACACTGTAAGTACCTGAGGTCTGATTTGAATTCAGGTTTTCCTGACTCCAGGCCCAGTAGTCTATTTACTGAGCCACCTAGCTGCTTCTTACATATAGGTATAAAAAGAATACATTCAAGGTTGAATAGAGAGAGAGGGCATTAATTAAAGAGTCAAAAATAATTTGTGTAGAGGTGGTGTTTAAGCTGAGTCTTATAGAAAGTGAAGGACAGTTTACTAATCTTTGGCAAATCATTTGACTTTGTTTGGACTTAATTTACTTATTTGTAAATTGAGGAGGTTAGATGAGATAAACCTGGGGTAACATGATTTGTGCATGACAGAATAGGGAGTAGAACAAAGTAAGTTTTTAATAAATGCCTTTTGACTGGCTAGAACTTAACCTTCTGATTTTCATCCCAGAAGATATTGTACTCAGTGATTTGTGCACCTGGTGCAAGAATTAAAAAAAATACACCTTCAGATTAATTTCTTAAAGACAAATTCAGTGAAGGGTAGGGGAAGAAGAGAAACAGTGATCCTAGAAAATGTTCCTTATAAGCAAAGACCAGGGATTCTGAAAGATCATTGCTAGAGAGACAAAAGGGGAATCTTAACAAGCCAACTATTTGATACATTTTTATTTTAGCTAATTATTGATAACTAGGTATTAAGATCAATTTTTTTTTACTCTATTTAAGAATTGTGTGTGCTATCTGCATTCTCTAAATGTCAGTGCCCTGGAATAAAGCCCTGATTGCCTCATCCAAGTTATGGCTCTCTTAGTGTCCTGTATTCTACACCAAGTTGGCCAATTATACATGTGGTAGTAGTTAGTCCTGTTTTTCCAATTCATAGAATGAAACAATGACTTCTACCTCATTCTTCTCTCTGTACCACCTCCTTCTCCCCTTTTTTGCAGAATTAGTACAACCCACTGACATTCCTAAGAGGCTGACCAATTAATTTTTTAAAAAAAGCATTTATTGGAAAAGTATCTTACAACTTTGATTGGAAACAACCTGATTTGTCCAAAGAGAAATTAGATAGATGGCATTTAGGAAATATCACTAGAATTGTCCAAAAAAGTGACACAGCCTCCTCTCCATCACTAAGCCAGGTAACTCACATGAGAGAAATTAGGGATGTCCATATGTCACAGACTCCTTTTCTTTTATTTGTCATCCCACCTCAGGAAAGGAATCCATCACTCAACAAGTATTTATTAAATCCCTAGTCTGTGCCAGGCACTATTTTATATTCTGGGGATACAAAAGCAAAAGAAAACAATCCCTCCCTTTGAGGAATAGATACCAACATTTGTAGCAAGCAAATACAATTTATGTGTAGGGGGTGGGGATGGGAAGCACCGACCACTTGGGAGATCGGTAAAGGTCCCCTGTGAGAACTGGTGCTTAAACTTAGTTTGGAAGGAATTTTCAGGAGCTAAACTATCAATCCCTTGATTCGAGAGGACAGAAATGCTACTGAAACGTGGCCCCTGAAGACTGGCTTGTAAAGAGAGCCAACTAGTTCTGGATCATTAGAGCAAAGTTTTCTTTTATTCAGTTTTCTAGGTAAAAAGATGCTCTCATTCACTCTTTGTTTACTGATTTTGTTGGTCTTGTTCTTTGTCCATTTAGTTAAAGTTTGATGGTTTCCACCTTTTATCCTTATACAGAGGCTGCACAGCATTCCCCCTGTGGAAACAATGGCACACTTCACTTATTAGATTTTTTAGTCTTTTGGGTTAAGGGAAAAAGTTTTTCTGTAGACCAGTTTGTATTTTAAATGAGATGGGTGAAAGCCAGAATTCTGCAATAGAAACCATGTTTGTAAACAGACAGTTCCATTAAAATGTTTTACTCCAATTTGGTTCCGTAATCCAGACTTCTTGTCAATTAACAAAAGGTTTTAACAAATGCTGATCATACAAATGAACTATTTTCTTCAAAAGGAGATAAAATTGACATGCTTTCTATTTTCCCCCTTATTCTCACCCTATATCTTTAATTTGGAATCACTTGGAAAACTACTGCTCAGAAGGCTATTGTGTAGCAAAGTCATCTGGAAAGTCAAAAATCTTGCACGTATCCGGTCTTGAGTATAAAAGAGTAACATTGCACTATCTTTATCCTAGCTGTTCTTATTAATCTCTATAGTGCTGAGCTTTGATGCGTGTTGGTTTTGAAACTGGTGGAATTCTGTGATTGGGTCTGGAGACATAGGTTTTAGTCCCAGCTCCATCACTGATTCAGCTGTGTAATCTTGAGTGAATCAGTTTCTCTCTTTATGCCTCAGCTTTTTTCATTCATAAAAGGAGGGAGTAGTAATATCACTTCTGAGTCTAACAAGTATAGAATTTAGAGTCAGAAGACCTGGATTAGTAGCAACTTACTATCCATGTGACCTTGAATATATCACATTCTTTTAAGACTAATTTCTTCTCTGTAAAATATAAAGGAAAGGAGAGAAGAAGAGAGGGAAGGTGGACTAGATGATTTATAAAGTCTTGTAGTTCTAAATTTGTGGTCCCTGTTTAACACCACCAAACTTTAAGCCCAGTGCTCTATCCATTGCACCTTCTAGGATACTCATATCAGAACTTTGCTTCTTGGTCCTCTATTATTCTAATAGAAAGTCCTTTCTGGATAGGGATTATTTTGCCTTTTTGTCTGTTTTCCCAACTTTTATCAGTGTCTCCCCTTTCCCCTCTTTTAAAATTCAGCAGTTCAACTATCCATCCACAGTTATGATTGGTTTCAACTCCATGAAAACAAGATGCTCCTCCCAAGTTGAGTTAATCTCTTCTAAAGTAATCATTATGTCACTCATTCCACCTTATTTGCTCAGTATCTTCCCACCTTAATCCACCTTTTAGCCCCTCTGACTAGAGAGTTGGAAGGTGGAGGATTAAACTTTATTCTCAAAGTTTTCCTTTATAGAAAGCAAGATTTGGTCTTTCTAGCTCATTCTCTACTTTCATTTGCATCTCTTCTTAGTTCGAACTCCATGATACCCCATGTTCCAGCTTGCTTTTTTGGGTTGGTCTCCCCACATTGGATTGTAAACTCCTTGAGGGCAGGGACTGTTTGTTTGTTTTACTTATTTGTGTGCCAAGAATTTAGCGCTGTTGCTAGTACTTTGTAGGCATTTAATAAATACTTATTGAATTGAATTTGTGATCTCTTTGGGATACAGACCCTGTAGAAATGCTGCTGGATCAAAGAGTTTGATAGCCCTTTGAGTATAGTTTCATATTGCTCTCTAGAATGGTTAGATCAGTTCACAACTCCACCAACGAGTGTATTAGTGTCCCAATTTTCCCACATCCCCTCTAACATTCATCATTCTCATTTTCTGTCATTTTAGCCAATCTGAGAGGTGTGTAGTTGTACTTAAGAGTTGTCTTAATTTGCATTTCTCTGATCAATAGTGATTTAGAACATTTTTTTCATATGGTTTTAATTTCTTCATCTGAAAATTGTCTGTTTATATCCTTTGACAATTTACTGATTGAAGAATGTCTTTCAACAAGCATTTATTAAACATTTACTATGTACTAACCTTAATACTTTGAGTTAGGAATCCAAAAACAAAACATCTATCCATCTAGCTCTCTATCTTATCTCTCTCTTCTCTCTCTCTTTCTCTCTCTCTCCCCCCTCTCTCTTTTTATTCTAATTGTTTGTCTATCTGTCTGTCTGTCTCTCTGTCTCTCCATCCATCTATTTATCTGCCTGTCTTTCTATCTATCCATTCATCTGCCTTTTTAACTAGACCTATGATTTCATCAGAATAAGGAGCTATTGGTGAGGAACTTCTTTTGCCAATACAATATGACTTCTTTTACCTAATTTTTAGCCTTAGAGAATTGTGGATTCCAAGAGGTTAAATGACTTGTCCAGTAGCACACAATCAGTGTGTATCTGTAATAGGATGTAAATGTTTTTTTAGATTCTGAAGCCAGCTCTCTCTTCTCTAGCCATGTTGCTTCTATGTTACAGATTACACCTCTTCAATAGAATGCACTCTCCTTTAGGGAATGGGTTATTTTTTTTTCATTTTGTCTGTGTGTTTCTATCACATAATCCAGTGTTTTACATATAGAAGGCATTTAATAAATGCTAGCTAAATTGGATTGACTTCACTTTGTTTGGCCTGGCTGAGTCTTTGTGGATGAAGTAACTAGAGCTATTTGAGTCAGCTGCTCAGAGTATCTTAACAATAGGTTGGAGAAAAGCCCCTTCCATCAGATTTACTTCCCTGTAATTTATCATAATTTATCATGGGGGTAGTCAAACATGTCAAGCTAGTCAGACATGGCAAGATGATTGTGATGATTTAATCCTATTATCTCAATATGGACAAGGTCTTTAGTCAGAAATCACTCCTAGACTATTTCTATAAGATACAAAATCAGTCTATTGGGCCACTATTTTGATTGATCTACTTGGTCCCAAATTATCAATTTGTTTTGTTTTTGTTTTTTTAATTTTTAATTGGCTACATCTCTCCAGATTTCATAAAGATAGCTTTGTAGTCTAGATGAGGCTGACTGAAATGGCCTAAGATTTACCTGTCCTGCCTTATTTTCCTCCCCCAGGGTTTTCACTAGCTCTTCCAATCTTACTGCTCAGGAAAGCTTAGGCCCTTCTTAACAATCTTCTCTGTTAGCTCTTGCCTCTTTCATCCAAGAAGGCCTTTTCCATTATGTTTAAAAATAAAGTTTCCTCTGGCTCACCTTCTGATTAATCCCTAACATTCATTCCTTTTGAAAAGTGAAGAATTCTCAAACCACTCTCTAATGCCTGCTGTTTTCCTTGCTGGCCTTCATGATATCACTCATTTCAGAACGTAAACACAAAATAAATATTGCTGTAGACTTAAGTCCAGGAACTCCAATGAGAACTACAGCCTGGAGTGCTTGGCTCCATTTCTTGCTGTGAGTCACATCCAGCAGGTTTCCATTAAGGTGTATATGAATTGTATTACTCCTAGCCCATCTGTGTCTATAGTGTAATGTTGTCAGGCAGCCAAGTTCTTCTAGCCATCTCATGGACCAATATTCAAAACATATCAGTGTCTCATTAGATCTTTCACTTGTATATAGCTTTAAATTCTACTCAACGTACTATGGTTACATAGATATATTGTTTTAGGGTAAAATAAAACCCATTTTAAATGAGTTTATTACTTCCATTGTATTAGGACCCCTCAAGCTGTCACATTCATCTGGAATGAGTTCCCTTTGACAGAGGAAATAAACTCACAGATTCATGCATGGGACATGCTTTGATATAGTTCAAAGTAATCGAGGGGCCATGTTTTCAAAGGGGAAAAATTGTCTGTCACACCTCCCCCACTTCCCTCAAGAAACAGGACTAAATTTTTCTCAAACTAAGTCACTGGAAAGAGAAAACCTGTTCAAATGAACTTGAGGTCTAAGTGGTATGAAATGAAACAAGCAGACACATGGGGAAAGTACAGCAAACTCAATTTTTAAATTTTTGTTTGTTTGTTTAAAAAAACAGAATAGAAAAAAGAAATGCAGAAAAGAAAAATAAACCAAAACAAAACAGAACACTGTCATGTGCCCAGCAAAATATCAGGGAGATATTTTGAACAATGAATGCAAACTCTCTTTAAAGAAAGTTTATTGATGATTTTTAAAGACATCATTATTACTGGGGCAGTTAGGTGGTGCAGTGAATAAAGCACCAACCCTGAAGTCAGGAAGACCTGAGTTCAAATTTGACCTCAGACACTTAATACTTCCTATCTGTGTGACCTTGGGCAAGTCACTTAACTACAATTACCTCAGCCAAAAAAAAAATCATTATTATTGTCCAACATGACCCTCTTCCAGTGAATCTAACCCTTCTTTTATAAAGATTTTTATTTTCAAAACATATGCATAGTTTTCAACATGTACCCTTGCGAAACTTTGTATTACAAATTTTTTCTCCCTCCCTTCCCTCCACTCTCTCTCCTAGACAGCAAGTAATCCAATATATGTTAAGCATGTGAAATTCTTCTACACATATTTCCACAATTATCATGCTGCACAAGAAAAATCACATCACAAAGGGAAAAAAATGAGAAAAAAAAAAGCAAGCAAACAACCACAAAAAAGGTGAAAATACTATGTTGTTATCCACACTTAGTCCCCAAAGTCCTCTCTCTGGGTGTAGATGTCTCTCTTGATCACAAGACCATTGAACCTGGCCTGAATCATCTCCTTTTGAAGAGAGACACATATATCTGAATTGATCATCATATAATCTTGTTGCTGTGTACAATGTTCTCTTGGTTCTACTCACTTCACTTAGCATCAATTCATGGAATCCAACCCTTTTATGAAGGAAAAATCATTCAGAAAAACTAGCTGATGAGAAAATTGTGAGAATATATGATATTCAGTGCCTCTAATCTAAGAGAAAGTAGGTTTCAATTCAATTCAGTTCAACTCATCAGGACTTTGTTGTCACATCTACTATACAAGATGCAGAGAATAAGTAGACAAAAGTGAAATAGTCCTTAAATTTAGGAGCATAGATGCTACTGAAAGAGAGAATTTGCATGAAGATAACAAATACAAAACATATACATCATAAATGCAGAGCAATGTGAAGTAAAGTACCCAAAACTGGTTTCCAGGAAAGGCTTACTATAGGAGACAGATGGCATATAATTGGGTCTTGAAGGAAACTAGGGATTCTAAAAAGTGAAAGTTAGGTCCTCTGATCACAAGATTGTAGGATCCAAGGTCTAGAGATGGAGGTCATTTAGTTCAACTTTCATTTTACAAACAAAGAATTAGAGGCCCAGGGAACATCTTGCCCAATTTCATACAGGTAAAAAGCATGGTGTTGGGATTTTAATTCAAGTCTTCTGAATTCAGTATCAATGCTTTTCCTTTTGTACTGCAAAGGAACAGCCAATGCAAGTATTAATGCACAAGAATGAAAAAATAAGTAGACTAGTTTGAGTACATGAGGGTGAATATTATGAAATTAGCCCAGAAAGATATATTGGAATTGGAAGGGTAGTGATGCCAAAGGGAAAAAGAATGTTTGCCTCCTATCATAACAAGCAATAGGGAGCCACTAAAACTTTTAAACAGATGGGGTGGCATAAAGGTATATTTGACAACTGAGTGAAAGGTGGATTAGAAAGGAGAAAGACTAGAAACAGAGGGACCAATTAGGAGGTCATTGCTTTAAGTGATGAGAATTGATGACAACTTGAGCAAAGGTTGTAGGCAAATCTTATTGATAGAAGGGAGAAGGAAGAGACAAAGATGACTGAGATTTCAAGCCTGGATAATTGGGAGGATATTCAACAAATGTGCAAAATTGATAATACTGGCCAAATCAATGGATAAGGAAGGGGGGGAAGGAGAATGAAGAGCTCAGTAAGACTCTGAAGTTGGGAATTTAAAGGAGAAGGATGATGGTAATCTTGACAAAAATGGGGAAATTAGGAAGATGAGTGCCTTTAGGGGAAAAATTTGAATATGTCACTTTGGAGACACTCATGGGCTTCTAAGTGGAGATATATAGCAACTACTAAATGGTGATGATCGCTAGAGCTCAGGGGAAAAATAAGGATTCATTATGTAAAAGTGTGTTTTTATCATCTGCTTTTTCATGACCAAGATTAGTTATTAGAATTAATCAGAGCTTGGCTGACTTTTAGAGTTGGTTTCATTTATGTCATTATAAACATTGCTCAGTAAACTCTAGTGGCTCCCTATTACCTCTATAATCAAGTGCAAACCCCTGTACTTGGTATTTAAAGATTTTAAATTAACCTTTCATCCTTTTTATATATCACTCCCCTAGATTATAATCTAGCCAAACTGGCTATTTTCATGATTTTTTTTATCTCTTACCTCTTTGAATTTTATTAATTGGGAAGGGGCAGGGAAATTATTTGCTGACTCCCTCTAAGATTCTTTGTATTCCTCAAGCCTACTTTCCCCAAAGTCTTTTGAGAATAAACCTAATTAAGTAGCATGATCATTAGTGTGCCTCTTTTGGTAGCACATCATTAACTTCAAGGATGGTTGGGCTGGGAAGGAGAGGAAAGGAATTGTTGAATTCAGTGAAGCCTGTGATTGCTCCTGGGGAGCAATGGGTCCATTGCTGTGACGGTCAGATTTCTTATCTTGTCTTTCTCCCATTTTTTCTCAGTGCTGATAAAGATAATGAGAGGTGAAGGAGTAGGGTCAATGGAAATTGGAATAATTAGGTGCAACATGAGTCCTTTTTAGGAGAAATTAAGAAACAGCCTCAAGGCTAAATAAAAGATTGTCTATTGAAAAACACTATTATACATATATACATAAACACACATATATAAAGTTATGTGTGTCTGTATGTCTATATGTGTGCATATATATATATATATATATATATATGTGTGTGTATATATATATATATGAAGAATCTCAAGGAAAGTAACCAGATATTCTTGATTATTGCAAGTAATGAATTCAAAAGGCAAGAACATTTCATGAGCAGTTTCATCTTCTATCATAATCTCCTTTACGGGAGAATGAGAGGAAGAGTCAAATATGATTGTGAGATTTCAAGTCTGGATGATTGGGAGGATGTTTAACAAATATATGTAACAGAGAAAAACAAAAAGAACTAGAAGGCAGGGCAGCTTTGGGGAGAAGAGTTTGGACATTGTTGAATTTGAGACAAAGTATATTTAGGTGGCTTTTTCCAGCAAACAGATAGACATACAGGATTGGAACTCATTGGATAAAGTAGAACTAAAGATGGAGATTTGGGAGGCATCTGTGTAGGGGAGGGATTTGAAGATATGTGAGTTGATGAGATCACTCTGACTGACAGAGTGTAGGTAGAGAACAGGATCAAGTACAGTAATGTGAGGTAAAATAGAGAAACCTCTCCTGATTCTCAATCATCAAAAATCATTAATTAGATGTAAGGCTTAGTTTGTACTTTATCATATTCTGTTAATTTATTAATTTACATTATTAATTATACTTCTACACTATAAGCTTTATGAGATCAGGAACTGTATTGGAATCATCTTCATATTTCCCACTGTGAAGCACAGTGCAATGCATGTAGTAGGCACTTAATGAAAGTTTGATTTGAATTAAGTTGAAACTGATTATTACATTCTCTTCCTGAAAAGTGAATAAGCTTGACTCCAGATATTTTTTTTGGAAGGAATTGTTAGTGACTATAGAGAAAAAGAAGTAGTGATCAATAATGAACAGCATGGTTTTGTCAATAACAGCTCATGCCAGATTAACTTCATTTCCCTTTTGGAGAAAATTACTAGACTTATAGGTCAAAGGGATTCTGCAAATTTAGTTTACCTAGATTTTAGTCAAGTTGCTATTCAGGTGGACAAAATGAAGAGTTGTAGACAATATGCTATGTTTGGAACTGGGGGGACTTAAAGAGTAACAATTGACTTTATATCAACTTGGATGATGATGATGATGATGACAATGATAGCTAGAAATTTCTATTAAAGTATTCCAGAATCTGTTCTTGGCCCTGTGCCAAAAACTGGAACAAACTTCCTCAGGAGGCAGATTTCCTTTCACTGGAGGAATTAGAGCAAAGATTGAATGAAGTCTTTCATGGTAGGGATACTTTTGCAGATGTAAGTTGAACTGATTCACACCTGAACAAGAATTTCTATCTCAACATACCTGATGTGGTACTCTAGTTTTTGCTAGAAGTCTCTCCCTTCTGAGGCAATTCATTTCACTTTTGGTTAGCAAGTATAGATCACTGGGACATTTCATTAGAGATTTCCACCAGCATATAATAGTGGAAAGAGTGTTGAGTTTGGAATTAGAGATGGTGTTGGTTTTCAGTCATGTCCAACTCTTCTTGACCCCATTTGGGGTTTTCTTGCTAAAGTGGCTTGCCATTTCCTTCTCTAGCTCATTTTACAGAAGAACTGAGGCAAACTGAATTAAGTGACATACACATAGTTAATGTCTATTTGAAGCTAAATTCAAATTTAGAAAGATGAGTCCTCTTGACTTCAGGTCCAGCACTCTATCCACTGCACCACCTAGTTAGAAGACCTAGATTCAAATTCTACCTTTGATACTTACTACTTGTGTGAGCTTGAATAAGTTACATTCTCAATCAGCTTCAGTTCCATCATCTATAAAATAAGAGAGACAGAAAAGATATTAACTCTGATGTTCCTTTCAGGTATAGACTTATGACATAAATCCTATGACATTCACCATTAGCAATTTCTCTTTAAATCTGACCATTCAGCCAGGTTTGACTTCTTCTAATTGTATTGCCATCTGGATATACATTTCTCCATCTTGTTCACAAGAATAGTATGAGATTGAGATATTTTATCAAACACTTTGGTAAGATCTAAGCAAGCTGTAATCTATAGCATTACACAATGAATTTAGTAAGCCTGTCGAAAAAGAAAAAAGGGCTCTTACAACAGGACTGTTGTTGATAAACCTGTGTTGGATCCTTGTGATCATCAATTTCTTTTTTATATCTTTATTATCCAGCTCTATAATAAATCATTCTAGAATTATGCCAGCAACTAAAGTGAAACTCACTGGCCTATTATTTACAGATACTACTTTCTTTGCTTTTTTGGAAATTGGAATAATATTTACTTTTTCCAGTCCTTTAGTATCTTTTTCATTCTCCACATTCTTTCATGTTTAGCTGTGGCTTAGCAATCTTATTTGTAAGTTCTTTCTGTTTTTGAAGATATAATTCATTTGGGTAATTGAATTCATTAGAGTATTAAGTATTTTCTTACTATAACCTTCTTTATTTTGGGAATCAATCAGAAATGTGTGTTTAACAACTAGTACCTTTTGTCTCAATTCTTAGCTACCCCTTAGTCATTGAAAGGACATTGCTTCAGACAAACTGAGGCCTTGGAAAGGCCTTGATTTAGAAAGGTCACCCTCCTCCCATCTTTCTCTTCTCTAATCAATTAATCAATCAGCAAGTATTTATTTCGCAGTTACTACCTGACTGGCACTAGGATAGGTACTGAGGATGAGGTGAAACAGACCTTCTCTTCCTTTTACATTTTAACAAGGAATACAATATGTATGTACATGTACAAGTATAAACAAAACGTTATAATGGCTTATGAGGTAATTATCCCCATTCCAGTGTCCCCCCCCCACCAACCTACACCAGGTATGTGGGCATATCCCAATATAAGAGTCTATTTGCTCATTTCAACCTGCTCTCACATACCATTACATGGTTTCTCAAGGATCCTTATTGTTGTGATCACTCACCATGACATTCTTGGATCTTAAATATAATCATTTATTTAATAGTGCAAATGAAATAATAAAATCATTTGTTTATTGTTCAGTCATTTCAATTTATCTGATCCTTTGTGACCCCATTTGGGATATTCTTGGCAAAGATACTGAAGTGGGTTACCATTCTCTTCTCCAGCTCATTTTACAGATGAGGAAATTGAAACAAATAGGGTTAAATGGGTTGCTCAGGCTCCCGAAACTAGTAAGTGTTGAATTCAGATTTGAATTTGTTTCCTGACTCCAGGTCAGGTGCTGTATCTACTACCCCAATAATGCCTCAGATTTTCAGATGTTAAAGAAGAAGTAGAAACAGCATATATATCCTAATCTACATATAAATGTAGATCACACCCTTCCACTAATACACTCAGTATTTGTAGGGAAGAATGGGAACACTCAGAAACCTTCCCAGGAAGTACATGAATAAAGAAAACTTTAAGTCTTGGAATAACTCACAACTCTGGAACTGTAAAATTCAATGTCCTCTATGTCTCAGGAACTATATCATAAAAAAACCCATGATGAATATAGCTTTTATGTCAAGCAGATGCTTCTACTTTTAAGTTGAATTTATACACATTGTTTGACTAACACCTCACTGGACATATCATCTCAGTTAATCTAGTCTGTCTGCTGGATTACTTTTCTGATTCTTTGTTTTCTTGTGTCCCTATGATCAACTGGAAATATTTCTTAATAATAACTGTAAAATCCACTTTTTCCAACTTCAAATTTTCTGGTGCATCTGTTCTTTCTCTTCTCCCTCATCTTATTTTCTAGCTTTAGAATCTAGATCTTCTCTGGGAATGACCCCACTTTTATTTAGAGTTTATAGACAATTCCTATCTTCTGGCTATATGGAATGTTCAGAGAGGAGTAGCAACATTGATGTGAGGAGTTTTCAAACTCTTTTCAGAGCTTTTTTTATCCTCCTTTGGTGCTTGCCTTCATCCAGCTCTCACCTATGACTCTAAGAAGCTGTAGTAGTGTCAACAACCCCAGTAAACCGTCTCATCACGAGTTAAACAAAACTGAGGTAACTGATAATCTACCCCACGCAGGTGAAGACTTTTCTTGCAGAATGGACAAATGGGAACAATTTGTTCCAATGGCCACAAAGGTGGCTAAAGCAGGTGCTATGAAACACTTAAAAGTTTGGTCAGACTTTAAAGATGCCAAGGTCATCTACTGCAAACTGAGCCATTGTCAATTGTCTTGACTTTTTTCTTGCCACTGGAAAAGAGAATCAGATGGTAACTTTGTGCAATTCTGTTTCACTTAAATTCAATTCATGTGCAAGTCAAGACATTGCCTTGTCTTTGTATCTTCTGCATATTTGACAAGCATGCCTTTTATGCTTTTATTTAAATTATTGATAAATATGTTGAATAGCACAGCAGTAGTTAGATAGATAGAGGACTGGGCTTGGAATGAGGAAAACCCAAATACAAATTCTTCTGCCCAGTCCCCACATTTTACAGATGAGGGAACTGAGGTCCAGAGAGATTTAATAACTTGTCAAATGTCACAGAGAGAAAATGTCAAAGGCAGCATATGACTCAATCCCTCTGAGCCAGTGCCAGTGCCTTTTCCAGGCTCTACGATCTCTCCATTTATCCAGGGTTTCTACTTACTGATAACAATTTTGTTCTATCTCTCAAAGATGATTTTCCCTTGCTTCCACCTTCTGAGCTCTCTCCTCTAGTACTCCCTTATCTATTCTATCAAAGAGCAGCTTTACTTACACAGCCTAAGAGTGACATCCAGTGGTTTGTTACTTAATCACTGATATCAAGGTGTAAAATGGTTACTTTTCAAAGATCTGAACTCATTAAGGGAAACATAGAAAATTCAAATCTGCAAATAATCTCCAAATTATATTACATGGTATGAAAATGCATTGTATATATTTTAGAAGGAGATTTTCCTTTCTAATATTTTTCACAAGTTAATTTTAAAAATTCAGATTTCAAGATGATGAACTTTGCCATCACAGCAACTTTCAAAAATTATCTGAGAAATCTCAGAAACTTTGCAAACACAAAAATCACTGAAATACTCAAATTACTTTACGTTTCTTTCATATTTTTGGCTGGATTGAACATTCTAATATTAACACATAGACCTACAAAGTAATTGATATGTGAATATACAAAGATCTTGTGATCTCAATAACATAGGGAGCTCAGTGTGGGAACTTCTTCCAATAATGCAATTGGAGACTAGTTTATGCAATGGGAGTTAAGCCTTAAGGAGGGAGTTGCCAGAGGCACAAAACCATTTGCCCATAGTCACATAAAATTGGCAGAAAGAAACTATTATGGTTACAAATTCACCATAGGTAGGTTTCAAAGTGCATAATCTAAATCCAGAACATTGAGAATCAAACTGAAACCCTGAATAATGAAATGCTTTACCTAAAATCACATGTTGAATTGATGCCAGAAACTGTGCTATGACTTGTGTGTCTAATCCCCTTGTTTCTCATGGAAGCTAATTGCATAATCATCTTCCTTACCTCACCCTGTTCCGATTATTTGAACTTTTAAATTGTTTGGATTCTGGATGAATGAGATTTGCTATATCAATAGGCATAGCCTTAAAAAAATGAAACTGGTAAGATTCATTGTATTGTTTTTAATATCTTATATACCTTTTGTTTAAGTTTATAGCTCTTCTACCTAACTCAATGTTGTAGTTGGGAATACTAATTTGATCTCTACTGATGTGTGTGTGTGTACATAGGTGGGTATATGTGTGTGTACACATATCTGTGTATGCATGTCTAGGCACATGCATATTTGCACATACTTATGTATATGTGTATACGTGTATGTATATATGTGTATATATACATATACATATAAATTTATTTTTGGATATCTGTCTATTATTTGTATTCTCTTCATTTCTGTGTGTTTTTCCACAAGGTCACACTGTTATATGCAAGGACTTGTGCTAGTTGATTTAAAAGGGGTTTCTGTATATATGTGTGTAAAAATACACACATATTACATATGAATGCAATCCCATATATATTAGTATACTAGTAGGTATACTATGTGTGTGTATTAAAATATATGTTTTCTATTTATATATGCTTCTTAAACAACAGCAAAGGATTTTGCATATAGCTGATACTTAATATGCCATGTAGAAAAATCACATAGAGATGGAGAAAATAAAATTAAATAATTGGCTATCCAAAGATAAGTCTAATTGGACTGTGCAAATTTCTCATCTTTTTTTTTTCTTTGACTCATGGGTTAAATAATGAGATGCTTCTTTCCTAGATATTAGTTACCCATTATAGGAGTCCAGAAAAAGAAATGACCTAAACTTTAGGTTCAAGAGAATCTTATATATGAATAAAAACTTTATTGATTTAGCCTATGATATTTTCCAAAAGCATCTTTTCTATATGTCAGATTTTCAAATGGGAAACAGATTGTGTGAGCCCTCCCTCATCCCGTCTGGTTAATTGTCACATGGCAAGCCTAGAGCACTGTATTTTGTTTGGTTAACCTTGGGCACACTCCTAAGAAAAAGGGGCCACAAAAAGGAGTGAATCTGGGAAAGACTCCAAAAGTCAAAGTTCATTACTGGCCATTCAGAAGGAGGGTGGAGTTGATGACAGTCAAAGAAATTATTTTTTCAGAGGCACTATCAAACCCGTTAACTCCATTCTCACTGATTGATCCCATTTGGTTAGGCTCTGTTTTACTGCAAAACTTGCCAATGAACCCCATCTTTGGAAAGGAAGAAAGGCAATGCAATTATTCCTGGTCTGTCCCAGTGACCTCCCTCCCTGCCTCCCTTCATTTCAGTCTGATGGAGCGAAAGAGCCTCTAAGAAAAGCCTGATAAGAATCTGTGGGCAGGTCAAAGTCATCTTTCAGGAATTGACTTTTACACGGTTTTGCATTAATTGCTGTCTTTGTACAGGCTGTGGAAGGTCATTACTGACTCAGACAAAAGGGGAGCTAAGATGCAAGGAAAAAATATTTTTGAAAGGCTTGTAATAGGGGAGGACTGGAACTATGCTTTTAAACACCTGTTTCAAATTGTTTCAACCAATTTATCTAAGGAGAAAAGAACAAAGTCAATTTGTCATTAAATATTTATTGCATTCTCCCTGAGATCCTGGACCTTTGATAAGCCATAACAGAAAGAACATCTCTGGGTAAAGGAACCAGTCAGAATGATCTTCCAATCCAACTCCAACATTTACAAAAAAGATTGGAGAGTTGGAGTTGGTCCTGAGCAGAAATTTCCCTTCTTGTTTCAGTGGAAGCTTCTCATGTTCCAGTGAAAAGGTCAGGGAGACAGGAGTAATAGCAGAAGTACTCTGGGATAGTGAGATCAAGTCTGAATCCTGATTCAAGTTGCCTGATTTCTCTGGATCTCAATTTTCTCATCTGCAAAATGGATTTCAATTAGGAGATCCCTAATTTTACTTTCAAGTCCAAATTTATGATTCCATGTAAAAATTCCAATGAGCAATGTGAGAAGGTAAAAGGGTCCAAACACAAGCTTGTCTATCATAGTTCCACTGAGAGCAGGTCCTAAGGCTCAGTCAGTCACCCATATCATTCCTTAAATATATTTTCAGCATGGAGCCTTCAAATACAGTGGCTTCATCCCCAAGATGAAAGAAAGTAAAAGTTCCTCCTCTGACCTTAATTAGATTATTTTGACCAGTTTGCCTCATCCAAGGCTAATGAAACTTGGATGGGGGG
>JAJPUD010001824.1:58393-76956 GCA_023553655.1 Myrmecobius fasciatus
CCCCGGGGGGGGGGGGAGAGAGGAAGGAGGGAGAAAGAGAGAAAAAGACAAAGAGACCTAGAGAGACCGAGACAGAGAGAAGTCTATAAAAGTCTTAGATAATGAGGTCCCAACTGGTTACCTTTCTGACTGCTCTATGCCAGGAAATTGAATTCTGTCTAGAAAAGAATGGGATAGAGTGGGAATACTATGTGGGAACTGGAATACTTCCTTTGCCTTCTGAAGAAGCCAACCCAAAATAAATGAGAAATATATCCTACAAGTTTGCAATATTTTCACATTCTAAGTCCCAATAGAGAGGCTAAATAAGAGACTTCAGTCCATCATGAGAGGTTTAACATTACATTGAAAACATCCCCAAGGTCACTGTGGCTGCTTCTCAGCAGCTGGAATTGCTACTTGGAAGCAGGTGTCTTATATTCTATAGTGCTAATCTCCAACTTTACCCCTCAAGGGGAAAAAAAGATACTCATTAGCTTTGAAATCACTTATTTGCTAGCAGCTGGAGTTCAGGCCCCAGGTGATGTAGGATGTTTCCTGATGGACCAGTTAACCCAAATGGCCCACCCACTTCTAGACTTAGGTCCCTAGCGTAGAAGAGAGGAGGAAGAAAAGGAGATGAGCCCAGGTGTTAACCTGAAGCAATTTCTTTTCTGGCAAAGGGAAATGGGTCATTTGCAAAACCTGCAGAGAAAGTGCTGGCTTTCTCACAGACAATCCCTCAGACTCACATAGGCAGTTTAAGAATTTCCAGAAGTTTGGCAAATTATCCATTTCATTTGGTCTGTGTAGTAACAACTAGAAGCTTTATTTCATTTGGTACAATCTTTTTAAGCAAGGTACCATGCTAAAATGCAAAAGAAAATGCATACTTCAAAGATGACTTCCCCATCCCTTAGAGTCTAGTAGAAGACATATATCAGGTGCACTTAAGAAGTAATCAATACTTCAATAGATCTGTGGTCTATATTAAAATGAGGTGACAAGGTGCATAAAGTTCTGGTGACAAGGTGCATAAAGTTCTGAATTTGTAATCAGGAAGAACCAACTTCAAATTCAACCTTAGACATTTATTGTATATACCTGGACAAAGTTCACTACACCCTTAACTTGCCTGCCTCAGTTTCCTCATCTGTATAATGGGAAGAGTGCAAATACTACCTACCTCTCAGGTTGTTGTGAGGATAAAATGAAAGATTGTTTGCAAAGTGCTTCATAAACCTTTAAGAACCATATAAATGCTAATTATTATTGTCATCTTTATCTCATTGTTGAGAATGTCCTTCATTGGACAAATGACAACTCATTACTCATTCAGTTAGATTCTGTCCATCTAGGAACCTTCACAGAAGATGCACCCAACATGCTGAAGGTCATTCAAGTTTTTTTAAAAAACATTCCACAGGTACCAGTGTGACACTCAAGCTATTTGTTATTCCTTCCTATTACTACTTGATTGTCCATCCCATAGTTCTAATTATACATGATCTGAATGGTATTCCTCATACTAGTTATTGAACATCCCTTTTCATTAGAAATTCAGGGATGGCGATTTCTTCCCATCATGCATAACTCCACTGCTTCTTGGCCTACCTAACACTTTAATTCCTTGGATAATGTGGTGATCCAATATTCAAGCCATCATGGGAAAGACATTGATGTAAGAAAAGATGGGGAGCCGCTTATGATTGGGAAAAGTATTATGCAACTTCCCAAATGTGACCCAGCCCCTTTTCCTTCTATTTAGCCTGGCTTATTGTCCATCTGCAGAGTCTGTCCTTGATATGTGTATTAATGTACTAAACCAATCCCATTGCATGCCATAGTCTAGACAAAAGCCCCTTGGTTCTTTCTGTATGGATTGTTAGGCAAAGCTCTTTTGAGCAATCCTGGATCTCACTGAAGAGGGAGGCCCTGACATTTTCTGAAGCCTGATGACATTAACAACAATATCATGAACAAAAAGGAGCATATGGAGTATGTTGTCATCTACAGGAAATTCCTCTTGCATTTAAACTTTATGCAGGACAAAATACACTAGAATTAAAAGGGCCTGGGAAAGATTTCCTGCATCAAGCTCTGTCTTCTAAATGAAACCTTTCCTTATCTCAATCCCACCCCAACCAAAATGTAAGTGTTATCCCTCTGAAACTTCATTAAATTTTAAGCACTTTGTAGTTAAATTTATTCTCTTCAAATTTATTATGAACATATTTATGTGCAAACTTGATTTTTCCTTTAAGATGTAAGCTCCCTTATGAGTGTTTCATTCTTTGAACTTTTATTCCAAGGACCTAGCATTGTGCATGGTATATAGTAGGTGCTTAATAAATCCTTGATGATCATTCTCCAATCGATAAATGATCAAAGGATATGAATAGACAATTTTCAGAGGATGAAATTAAAACTATTTGTAGTCATATAAAAAGGTGCTCCAAATCACTATTGATTAGAGAAATGCAAATCAAGACAACCCTGAGGTACCACTACACACCTGTCAGATTGGCTAAAATGACAGGAAAAGTTAATGATGAATGTTGGAGGGGATGTGGGAAAAGTGGGACACTAATACATTGTTGGTAGAACTGTGAACGGATCCAACCATTCTGGAGAGCAATTTGGAGCTATGCTCAAAAAGTTATCAAACTGTGCATACCCTTTGACCCAGCAGTGTTCCTACTGGGCCTATATCCCAAAGAGATTTTAAAGGAGGGAAAGGAACCCACCTGTGCAAGAATGTTTGTGGCAGCCCTTTTTGTAGTGGCTAGAAACTGGAAACTGAAAGGATGCCCATCAATTGGAGAGTGGCTGAATAAATTATGGTATATGAATGTTATGGAATATTATTGTTCTGTAAGAAACCACCAGTAGGACGATTTCAGAGAGGCCTGGAGAGACTTGCATGAACTGATGCTGAGTGAAATGAGCAGAACCAGGAGATCATTAGACACGGCAACAATAATACTATATGATGATCAATTCTGATCGACATGGCTCTCTTTAACAATGAAATGTTTCAAACCAGTTCTAATTGTTCAGTGAAGAAAGCCATATACACCCAGAGAGAGGGATGTGAAATGTGGACCACAACATAACATTCTCATACTCTTGATTGATGTTTGCTTGCATTGTGTTGCCTTTATCTGATATGTCTTTTGTGTAGATAAGATTTTTCTTGCACAGCAATGATAAGTTTAGAAATATGTATACATATATTCGATTTGCCAAATATTTTAACATAATTAACACATAGTGGATATCCTGCCATCTAGGGGAAGGGTGGGGAGTTGGGGGGAAAAATCTGTAACAGAAAGCTATGTAAGGGTTAATATTGAAGAATTACCCATACATATGTTTTGCAAATAAAATAAAATTTTAAAAAAATAAAAATAAATCCTTGCTGATTAATTAATTGGGTTGAACTTTAGGGGCTAGGTAGTAATTTATGGTATGAAAAGGAGAAAACATAACATTGTGGTACATGTTTAACTTGTATTACTTGCTGTCTAGGGGAGGGAGGGAGAAAAGTTTGGAATACAAGGTTTTGCAAGGGTGAATGTTGAAAACTATCTTTGCATGTATTTTGAAAAATAAAAATCTGTTAATATATAAAAATAACATTGTTATAGAAAAACTGCAAACCCAGGCTTTGTTGCTTAGGAGATAAGTGATCTTGAACAAGTTGCTTTGCCCCACTAGGTCTGTTTCCTCCTCTCTAGAATGAGGAGGTTGGACTAGGTGACATTTAAAAATACCTTCCTACTTTTAATCTTATGATCTTACAGATTTCTGGGTTTAGGGAACAGCTAAAGCAGAACTACAGACTCTAAAATTTGGAAAGGATTTCGAAGAACATATAGTTCAATCCATACCAGAACAAATATTTGCTCTACAACTCTGAAACAGGTGATTATCAAACCTTTGCTTGAAGACCTCAAACGGAGGGAGAGGGGAAGAGGACTCATAGGGAACCTATTTCATCTGAGATTCTAGTTGTGAAAAACTCTGGTTCTTGAGAACTTTTTCCATATATCAAAGCTGAATCTGTTTCTTTTCAACTTCTGCCCATTGTTCTTAGTTACATTTTGGCATGTAACACAAACAAACAACACCCTCCCAAAAAAAAAAAAAAACCCACCAAACATACAAACAAAAAACCAACCTGAGTCTTTCTCTACATGACCGCCCTCCAAATTCTTAAAGACAGAGGTAATGTCCTTTGTAGACCTTGTTTTCTCCAGGTTTGCAGTCATTTGCTTCAACTGATCATATGGCATAATCTGGAATCCTTTTGTCTTTCTGGTCAATCACCTTTGGATGCTGTCCAATTTGTCAGTAGGCTTTCTAAAGTGCAGTGCCAGCACTGAAAACAAGATTGCAGATATTTTCTGACCAGTGTAGAGGGTGGTGAGATGCTGAGCTTTCTAGTTCTTGAACACTATGTCTCTTTTTAGTATAAACTAAGATGATATTAGCTTTTTAATCAGATTGTCAATTCAAAGTAAATAGCCATTCTGGGTCCTGACAGGAATCTGTCAGGATATAGGGAAGTGGTCCGTGACTGCAGTCAATGGTGAATCAAGGTTATTTTCCTAGAATTAGAATTTAATAGATATGCTTAAAACCACTGGGCAGCCTTCTCAAGTCACATTCTATTTATTCCTATTCTTCTGTCATTAGGTTGCAATTATGCAAGCTAACCACTGGGTGGCACCATACAAATTAGCATGACTATATGGATCCTGGTTAAGGAGTTTCAACAGTCAAATCCAACAGAGGAATACTAAGAGTCGTATGTCATGTACTGTGCTAGACTTTGGAGCTACAAAGGCATAAATGGTTCCTGCATTCATAGAGCTTACATTTTACTGGGAGAAAGCATCATTTTATAAGTACATAGAAAATATATACAAAATAATTGAAAATATTGGAGAGGGCATTGATAACTTGCAGGAGGACATGAGTTAAAACTTAGAAGGGAACTAAGGATTCTAAGAGGTGAAGAGGAAAAGAGAGAGAATTACAATAATGTTGCTTCAAAGTCTGATAGGACATTGGACTTGAAATCAAGAAGATATGAGTTTGAGTCTTGTCTCAGATATCTACTAGTTGCATGATGTTGGCTGTCACTTATTATTTCTCAGCCTTAGTTTCCTCAACTGTAAAAAAGGCAAATAATAATAATAATAGCAATTCAGAAGTCTCATGCTGGGAAGAAATTAGGTCTGAAAATAGATACATTAGTAAATCTTTCAATTGTGGTCTAGTCATGGACCATTTGGTGCCTTATTGCTGTTAGTCATGAAAGAATTCCTTAAAGCATTAAAAACTTAATCATAAAAAATAGTCTTTAATAATGTGAGAAGTAAATTAGATAATCTCTAAGGTCACTATAAACTCTAACAATCTGTAAAACTTTCACAATTGAAAATCTGCAAATAAGGGAAACAGGCAAAAAGCTAAGAGCAAGATCAATTTATTAGCAATGCTCACAATTGCTTAAAAGGGGAGGGATTAAAGCTCTTCAGTTTTTAAGGAACTTGAACTGAATTTTACAGAGCATTATTATAGACAAATGAAGAATACAAGAATGGGGAACATAAATAATGGGAACCTTGGAAGGCATTTAAACCAACTTCTTATTTTTATATGAAGAAATGAAATTAATGATTTATCCAAGCTTACATGGCTAATATACCTACTATTTTTCCAGGGAACAGCTTAAATACTGGGGAGAATAATTATAACTAACTTTATGTAAGACATTAAAGTTTATAAAGTACTTTCTTTAATAACCAACATGAGGTATTTAGGTAAGTATTATCATCTCTGTTTTGCTGATGAACAAACAGACATGGAGATGTTATTTGTCCATGATCATACAGATAATAAATGTCAGAGGCAAAACATGACCCAGATTATTTGACTCTAAATACAATATTTTTACCACTGGCCCACACTGCCTCTCAGCATTATGATAGAATCCAGTAAGTTATTGTTTATTAGACTTACTTTCTTTTTTAATTAAATTTTATTTTATTTTCAAAAAGCAACTTCCTCTCTCTCCTCTACCTGCCTCTAATTGAGAAAACAACAAAAACAAAACTTCTATTGTAAACAGGTATAATCAAAACAAGTTTTTACATTGGCCATGTTTTTAAAAAGTATATTTCAGTCTTTACTGAGTCTCTCACTTCTTAGTCTAAAAGAATTTTTCATCCTTAGTTTTCAGGAATCATGTTGCTCAGAGTTTCCAATTTTCTTTTCTTTTTTAAAAAATTTCATCTTAATCAGCCAAAATCTACCTTCTCACATTGTCACTAGTCCCTAACCCCTTCTCCCATTGTAGGAAAACAAGAAAAAAAATTACAAGTTGTTGTCAGTGAAAACAAATTTCCACAATGGTCTTGTCCAAAAAATATATTTTTTACATTCTGCATTGAGTCCTTCAACTTTCTATCAGGAATTTCTATCATTAATTCTCTGTAATCCTAGTTAGTGATTATACTGATGAGAGTTTAGCACAACAGTATTTCATCACATTTAAATACCATAACTTATTTATACATTCCCCAATTTATGGTTACCTTTCAGATTCTCATTCTTTGCCACTAGAGAAAGAGCTGTACTATAAATCATACTGTTCATTCTTAAAATTTGTTTTGCTTATGACTAATTCTTCCTTTAATCTACTTTTGCTCTAAATTCCCCTATCCCTATTTACTTTCCTTCCTATTTCCAGTGAAATATATTTCTATATCCCTGTGTGTTTATGTAGGAGTGTATTCTTCCCTTTTTTGACCAGTTCAAATGAAAGTGAGATTCAAGTATCAAATGTTTCCCCCTTCTGTCCCATTTATATAAATATCTACTTGTACACCCTGATTTTATGAGTCATTTTTCCTATCCTTCTTTTCCCTTTCTCTTCTGGTATATTCCTTTTCTCCAGTGTTTCCATTTTTTTCTTAAGATCAAAATAAAACAGAACCACTTTGTCTAACTGGAGTTCCTCTATGAACAAACCTGATGATGATCGGGATCAGAGGGGAAACATTATCACTCCCTATTTAAATTCCAGCAATTTATTCTTATTTTTTTATCATTGTTTATTCTTGCAGAACTTTTTATGTTTCTCTTTACTCCCATGTTTATACTTCAAAATTTCTCTGTATCTCAGTTCTTTAAATGGGAATGCTTAGAAATTCTTTATTTCATTAAAAATCCATTTCTCCTTGTACCATTATACTTGGTTTAAAATCAAAACCAAATATTTTTATTTAAAATGTTCTTTCAAATTCTCTCTCTCCCTCCTTTTTTTCTTCATCCTTTTCTCCTTCTCTTAGATGATAAGCAATCAGATATATTATACATGTGGAATTATATAAAATGTTTCCATATTAGTCATTTTGTACAAGAAGACTTGAATAAAAACAAAAAAAAAAAAACAAAACAAAAGAAGAAAGTGAAAAATTGCATGCTTCACCCTGTATACAAACAATATCAGTTCTTTTCTTGGGAATCAGGATTGTATGTTTCATCATTAGTCCTTTCGGATTGTCTGATCATTGTATTGCTGAGAATAGCTAAGGCATTCATAGTTCTTCATTGAACAATATTGCTTTACTCTACAGAAATTTATTCGTAGAAATTTTTACTTCATTATGCATTAGTTCATAGAAGTCTTTTCAAGTTTTTCTGAATCATCCTGTCACTTCTTATAGCTTATTAATATTTCATTACAATCATATACCACAGCTTTAGTCATTACCGAATTGATGGGCATCCCTTTGATGTCCAATTCTTAGCCATAACAAAAAGAACTACTATGAATCTTTTTGTACACAGAGGTCCTTTTCCATTTTGGAGGATGTCTTTGGGATACAAACCTAACAGTGTTATTGCTAGATCAAAAGTTATGAATATTTTTATAACACTTTGGGCATGGTTCCAAATTATTCTCCAGAATAGTTGGATCATTTCACAACTCTACCAAATTATTCTCCAGAATAGTTGGATCATTTCACAACTCTACTCTTCCCACATCCCCTCCAATATCCAACATTTTCCTTGGCAATCTGATAGGTTTTATCTGAGGTACCTCAGAGTAGTTTTAATTTACATTTTTCTAATTAATAGTGATTTAGAGAATTCTTTCATATAACTATATATGGCTTTGACCTCTTTGTCTGAAAACTACCTGTTCATATCTTTTGCTCATTTATCAACAGGAGAATTGCTTGTATTTTCATAAATTTTACTCATTTCTCTATATATTTGAGAAATGAGGCCTTTATCAAAGATGCTTGTTGCAAAATTTCCCCCCATTGTTCTTCTTCCTTTATAATTTTGGTTGAATTTGTTTTGTTTATGCAAAACCTTTTAAATTTAATGTAATCAAAATTACCTATTTTACATTTTGTAATGCACTCTATGTCTTATTTGGTCTAAAGTCTTCCCTTATGGACAAATCTGACAGTTAAACTATTCCATGCTCTCTTAATTTGCTTATGGTATCACCTTTAATATGTAAATCATGTACCACCCATTTTGAGCTTATCTTGGTATATGGTATGAGATGTTGGTTTATATCTACTTCCTACCAAACTGTTTTCCAATTTTCCCTGCAGTTTTTGTCAAATAATGAGTTTTTGTTCCAAAAGCTTGGATCTTTGGGTTTATCACACACTAGATTACTATGGTTATTTACTATAATGTAATTTGTACCTAATCTATTCCCCTGATCCACCACTCTGTTTCTTAGCCAGTAGCAGATTGTTTTGATAATTAATGCTTTATAATATAGTTTGGTACAGCTAGACCACCTTCTTTTGCATTTTTTTTCATTGGTTCCCTTGATATCCTTGAGCTTTTGTTCTTTAAAATGAAATTTATTATTATTTTTCTAGTTTTATAAAACACTTTTTGATAAGAATTATGCTTAGTTTTGCTTGGTAAGTTATTCTTGGCTTTTAAGAATAAAAAAATTTAAGAATCCATATCCTTTGCCTTCTGGAATATCATATTTCAAGTTCTCTTTATAGTAGTACCCACTATATCATGTATGATTCTGACTATGGCTCCTCAGTACTTTAATTCTTTCTTTCTGACTTCTTGTAGTATTTTTTCTTTTGCCAGGAGGGTTTTGGTTATAATGTTCTTGGGAGTTTTCATCTTGGATTTTCTTTCAGGAAGTGCTGTTTCCACTTTACCTTCCAGTTCTAAAAGAGTTGTGCAGTGTTCTTTTAAGATTTATCAAAATATGATGTCTAGGCTTTTGAAAACATTTTTTGTTATGGCATTCAGATAATCCAAATAATCTTTACTTTATTCTTGATCTGTTTTCCAAGTTATTTGTTTTTTGCTGGGAGATGCCTTGTATTTTCTTGTAATTTTTTTTTACTTTGTTTTAATATATCTTGTTGCCTCCTACAATTATTGTCTTCAATTTGGTTCATCCTAATTTGGCGGAAGTATATTGATTGGGCAAAGTTTTATACCTCTTCTGCCAAGCTAGTTCTTTCCTTTCCAATTCTTTATTCCATAACTTTCATTTCTTTCCCAAATTTTTCCTCAAGTGCTCTCATTCCATTTATAAAAACACCTTAAACTTTTTTTTAGATTCTTTATTTATCTCTTCCAAGAATTGAGTTGAGTTTGTGTCCAAGCTATGTTTTTCTCTGAGACATTGCTTATAGATGTTTTGGAGCCATTCTCTTCTTCTTGTTTGTTGTGTCTTGAGTATCCCTGCCATCATAATATGTTGGAGTTCCTTTTTTTTCTTTGCCCATTTTTTTTCACTGTACTTCTTGACTACAGATTTAATGTTAGGAGATGAAATATGAAGCCCTTTAAGAGGGAAGGCCTGGGCTTTTCCTACTGCTTTTTCCCCAGAGTATTTACTGTTTTGTTATTTAAGAATCTCAAAGACAGGATGGCAGTCTTTAGGCTTTTGGTGCTCCTAATGTGGTCTGATCCAAGATGAAATTTGATTGCTTGCAATCTGTATGATCTGGGCTTTGGAGGAAAATTAAGAGGTGAATGCAACTTCCAACCAGGCACAGGAGAGATATTTCACATCTTTGCAATGGAGAATATGCCTAACATGCTCCTTAATTATTTTTTGAGGAAGGCAGGCCAACCTAATTAAAGCAGGAAGGGCATATTATAGGACAGACAGGAATGCAGCATGTATCAAGTGGGTCAGATCATCATTACCATCTTGACCACCATCTTCCCTCAGATCCTGATTGGGATAGCTCAGGATACTATAAACCCTGATAATAGTGATTCCAAACCACCAGATCTCTTATTATCCCAGACCAATAGTCATCACTGAGGGGAGAAATCATTGTGAGAGCAGTATCCCATTCTTCATTAGTCAACAGCAACAACTGCTGACCAAATGCCACCAAGAGTCAGATGACTCCTTTCCTAGGAAAGGAAACCATATTATTCCCCCCCATCCAGCTTCCAGTGCAGCCTTTATTGGGAAGAAAATCCTGTAAAGAAGGAGCCAGCTATCAGTAACAATTGTCACTCAGAGGGCAGATAGACCAGATTAGAAGAAGCAGTGGGGAGCCTTGAGAGACAGGGGGTTGGGAAGAGAAAGGTGGAAAATGTAAGGCAAGTAGAAACACCATCATCACCTTGGCGATCTTCTCCCCTCAGATCCTGATGGAGCCTGCATCCAAGAGCCTATAGCAATGTCTTTAATATAATTCCTCTAGCTATCTTCCTGGGAAGCAATACTCATGGAGATGCATCCTGGCAATAGCTCCTGTGGTTATTACAGCTATATCTATGGAAGACCCAGAAAATAAAGTTCTTTTTACCAAAGTCCTTAGTACTGTCAAATGATTCAACATTAAAACAAAAATTATTTTAGTATTGAAAATGACATTAAATAAGAGGCTTTCTGTTGCACCCTAAGGACCACAGGATCTTTCCATTTGACTTGTAACTAAAATTTTCCATATGTGTCATCTCCCCTATTAGCTCCTTAAGATTGGGGACTATCTTATTTTTCTATTTGTATCCCCATCCTTTAGCAAATGCTTTGCACATAGTAAGAACTTAATATAACACTTCATTCGTTCATTCATTTTTTACTCTAAGAAAAAAAAATTAAAATTGTTTCCTATGAAATAACTGTTGAATGGGAAGAGGGTGTTATAAGAGAGGAAACTTTTTATTGTTATATTTTTGCAAGTGTAAGAACTACTGAAATTGTTTAGTAAGAGTCCAATTGTACCATGCAATAAATATTTATTCCCCATCATGGTAATATTTCTAGTAAAGGCTGGATCACTACTTGTCTAGTATGTTGTAGAAAGAATTTATGTTCAACAGGGGTTAGATTAGATAGTATTTGAGGTCCCTTCCAAGTCCAAGATTCTGGGCTTCTGTGAAAATGCTGAAACATTAGTATATAGATTCTTTTCAAATGGATTTATTGTAGTTCAAGTGACTCTTTTTTTAAAAAAAAAAGTAATGCACAAGGTGGCTTTAAATGAAATCAGGTTTCTAAAAATCAAAGCCACAACAATAGCACCTTCACCTGGGCATAGGGGACTTTAATGTCTTTGAATGGGTCTTTTCTTAATTAGAACTTTCAGCAGCTCATGTGGTAAAGCTCTTTTCAGTCAGTGATTTGCAGTGAAATTTATACATATAAAGTCCAGTGAAAAAATGACCCATACTTTATTTTCTGTCCTCTCCAGCAGCAGTGAGATATATCTCAATGATCTGACAGTTAGTTGAGCAGACACCCACTTCCATTCCTGGTTGTTTATGCTGTTGTCTGCACTACAATAATTACTCTTCTGCTGTTCTAGCAGGGAAGTATTTACACAGCAGCAAACAATGACAAATAAAATACACAGTCTCCATCAGCTCACAAGACACTTGGTTCATTGTCAACAACTTTATGACAAATATATGTTACTCAAAAATAGCCAGGCTGGCACCATGACAATCTGTTACTGATTTAATGCTGAGAAATCATCTGTTAATACTAATCAACTTGAACACATCCTCCAAAACATAGTTTTGACAGAAGGATTCTTTCATTAAAGATTATTAAGGCCCAAGGGAATCTTCTCCTTTAAGTTGTATAGAAACATTTCACTGACTTGGATACCAACTTATTAGACGTTTGCATCTCTGAAAGCTCAAACTTAAAAATGTTGATTTTTATAATCATAGTCATAGATTATCAAATTAAAAGTCATCTAGCCTAACTCCTCATTTTAAAGATGAGGAAACTAAAGCCTAGAGAAAGTGACTTACTCAATAGCATATGGATAATAAGTGAATCCAGTTCCCCTAATTTCTATCTTTCATCATCATCATCATCATCATCATCATCTTCTTCTTCTTCTTCTTCTACCTCTTCTTTTTCTTCTCTTCCTTCTCCTCCTCCTTCAGCTTCTTTTCCATCATATCACAAATGTCTTCTTAGAAACGTCAAAGACCAATACAAGAAACCACACTTGCTTACTAACTATTTCTATTTATATTATTTTGATCCAGAACTGGGATTATGAGTGCAAGTCAGCAATTCATTTTGAATTGAGAGCCTTGGAGAATTGCCTGGAACACTGAACAGTTAAGCTACTTCCCCATGATCATTGAAGTATGTTTTTTTAGCCCAGATCTTCCTGATTCCAAGGCTAGCCCACTCATAGTGCAAGATGTTCCTTCCATCTTATATATTTCCTGAGGCACACCTTGTTGGAATGAGAGACGTGAATTCTAGACTTGGGGTAAAAAAAGATTATGATTCTAATATGACCTCTGATACTTATCAGCTGTGTGATTGAAGGCAAGTCACTCAACTTTGAGAGTTTCCTCATTTATAATGTGAGGCAATATAACAGTTAAGTAGCATAGTGAGTAAGAGCACTGGACTTGAAGTCTAGAAGACCTGAGTTCAAATCCTATTTTGGATATTTATTATTTATGTGAATCTAAGTCATTTCAACTTTTTAAGCCTCAGTTTCTTCATCAGTAAAATGGGAATAATAATAATAATATCTACCTCGCAGGGTTGTTGAGTTCAAATCCTACTTTGGATATTTATTACTTATGTTACCCTAAATTACTTAAACATTTTAATTTCTGTTTCTCCATCAGTAAAATGAATATAATAATAGTACCTACCTCCTAAGGTTGTTGTGAAGATCCATCAGAATAACATATATGAAGCATTTTTCAGATATTAAATTACTATATAATACAAGTTATTATTATTATTGCTAATATCAGATCAGATGATGACCTTGGAGTCAAGAAGACAGGGATTCAATACCTACCACCAGCACATACTATCTGTGTGATCCTGGGTAAGTTGCTACAGCTCTGTCTTGGGACATCCCTATATCTTAGGTCTAGGATGAAAACTGCAGTTCAAAATGTTCACTAGGCATGTGATAGGATAATTCAGAAGGTTGAAATTGTTGAAGCTCAGGAGAGGAACTAGGGATGGATATAGAGATGATCACTAAAGTCATCGGAGCTGCTGATATTGCCAATTTTACAAAGAAAACAAAGTCTAGGAAAGAGCTTTGGAAGACATCTATAGAGGGAAAGAAGAAAGGAAGAAAGGAAAAAAGGAAGAAAGGAAAAAAGAAAGGAAGGAAGGAAGGAAGGAAGGAAGGAAGGAAGGAAGGAAGGAAGGAAGGAAGGAAGGAAGGAAGGAAGGAAGGAAGAAAAGATGGAAGGAAGAAAGGAGAGAGAGAAAAATGAAGGGAGGGGAAAGAGAGAGGAAGGAGGGAGGGAAGGAAAGAAGGAAAGGGAAGAAAAGGAAAGAAAGAAAAGGAGGGAAGAAAGGAATGTCTCTGTTCTTTAACTATCAAATCTGAGGGTACAACTTGTATTTTAGAAGCCAAATTCCCTTTCTAGGACATGATTCTATGCTACAATGATTGTGTGACAATGAGTTTTTAAAAGCTAAGCCTGCCAGGTTTTTAAATCCAAATCCAATTTTGGTGATTACACAGATGGGTCTTAAGCTCAGTTAAGCTGCCTTGTATCCTCACGTGTGATAAGGGGCTGCTGGAATTTCCAGATTTGGAGAAGAATTTACAGTTATAATTCTCAGCATAAATTAGGTTTCAAATGTCAACCATCTACAGCAAAACCCAGAAATATTCCCATAATCTTGGTCATTAAAGCTGGATTTTCACTTGGCAGAGGACAAGGTGGGGATTCTTGCCACATTAAGATAACAATCGCTTCTCTGTAGACTTCCATTCCCTCTGGGATTTTGAGATCAGGTTGCTTAGAGACCCTGTGGAATTTGCAGAAAAAGCAAACTCTAATCTTGACATCTGTAATTAATGTTTTATCATCTGACGCCAGAAAGTTACAGTTTGCTGGCAGCTCTGCTCTGCAGTTGAGCAATGCTGTTTACACCTCCCTTCCTCTTTTTTCTACTCTCCTTCCTTATAACCCTCCCCTCCTCTTCTATCCACAGATCAGGAGACCTCTTCCTAGGCTAGAAATCCTTTTGGTGACCTTGAAATCTGCTGTGGTGGAATCTGCTTGTGCTGGCTCCTGAAAGTCAGTTGTTAAATATTAAGTGTGAGCATTTACATGTTAAATATCAGCAAACAATACAAATTTGGTTTGATTTATTGCTTTGTTGACTGTCTAGATTTAAGAAAATGATGGAGAAAATGCTAATAAGGTAGGTTAAATTTAACAGCTCTCCCAAGTATAGGTTTTTTGAGAGCTGATGGTTAAATATTTACCCCAGCCTTTAAGAGTTCCTCTTGCATGAGAAAACTGAAAGGTCCCTCTTATTTTTCTTAAGTTATCTGTTAAAGTTTTGCCTGTTTTACTGACTTTTCTCTTTCCCTTAAAAATCTTAGACTGGTCTAAATTTCAGATTGGGTCTGTGTAGTCTAATGTGAAATGGGAGGATTTATACCTAATCTAGACAAGGCAGGCAAAAATATCTTGAGAATTTTGTCCTCATTTGTCCAAGAATATTCTGATTACAGGAAAAAGAAAACTTTTTTCTTATAGATTTTAGAAGTTGAAAAAAAAAGGAACAGGCTTTTTTTTATAGGTGGAAAAAAATGATGGGACATTAAGAATCCTGTACTGGGAATCAAGAGGCCTGGGTTTAAATTTCAGCTCTGATGTTTTCTGGCTGTGTGACTTCAGGCAAGTCAATTTTTATCTCTGAGCCACATTTCTTGGTCTGTCTATAAATAGTTCTCAAAGGGATCTTTGGTCTTTTCCATTTCAATGTTCTCCTACCTTACAAAGACCAAGATCTTCCATTGCATCCAGGTCTAGTTCCAATTGTCCTAACATATCTTGTCCTGACTGTGGAGGAGAAAGTAAGGTTTGGTGACCTTGCACAACTCTCCCTCACATAAATCCAGCTCACTTAATGCTGTGGTATCACCTCCCTGATGTCATGGTCTGCTTGGAGAACAAACAACATCAACCCTCCAGTGGTGCTGATCCCAATTCACATCCCTGTTTGCCTATCCATCCTGTATGGCTCTGATCCAGGTCCTCTCAATGCATAGGCTTGGAGATCATCCTTGTTTTAACTCTGACTCTCCATGGATTTCATCAATACCATTGACCAGTTCATCTTTTTCAGTCGTGAATTTTCTTGATGACCTCTTTAATCTTTTACTCCTTTGAAGTTCCTTATTGGTATAATAGAAAGAGTGCTATTGATTCTGTAGTCAGATGACCTAGATTCAAATTCTCATTCTGACCTTAGGCAAAATACAGCCTCTCTGGGCCTTAGTTTCCCGGTCTGTAAAAAAGGGAGATTTGAACTAGATGTTCTCTGAAGTCTATTTTAGCATTAAATCTTTAATGCTGTGTTTTATCTTGTAGTCTTATTCACATCCACCATTCACCACTTTATTGTCCTCTATGTAATATTTATTTTCAATTCTTTGGAAATTGTTATGCTACATGTCTCATTGTCATATAAAAACACTGGTAGCAACCAACCATACATCATACATTAAAATGGACCTTCCTTTCTTGGAAAAGTCAAATGTCATTATATTAACTTTGTAATTTCCTGAAGGCAATCCAGGCTGTTTTTCTCTTCCTGTCTAATTCTGGGCCCAACTTGTTATCCATCTGTATTTCCTGTCCTGGAAAAATATGTACTCTTGCATGAGATCTATAGGTTATCCATCTAAATACATGTCATAATCTGGTCAATGGACATTCTTCATTCTTTTCTTTTGCTTGCTTTTCCTATGTGGGTGATCAAGTCAAATTATTTTAAGTTCTTTACCAGAAGGCTCTGTGCTATTTTAGTGTTTTATATGATCAGAAAGATGTCACTCTCCAAAGAGGTGCCCCTGGGGGACTTTGCAATCTATGAGGAATGATTTTTCTGTGCTGAGTGCTGGATCTCTGCTCGTTCATTGACAGGTCTTTCTCTCTCAAAAGTTGCTATCCTCTTCTATTATTTTCTGTATTTAATGTCCTCTGGACTATTTCATGTATGGATATAATAACTTGTGTAATTGAATAAATATATTGGGTAAATAAATCTCATCTTCATTAGGCTTAATGAAAACATCTTCCATAGCGGATAGCAGAAATCAAAATACCCTGCATTTGTGATATTCATATGAATTCAACCAAAAATATATTGACAGAGAAGCATCAAATGATTGTTATAAATATATGTATGAACACATTTATATATATTCACACCTACAAATACAAATATCCATATACATATATAATCATATATGTGTAGTTGTGTATATATGTGTATATATACATAAAATAGGCATTTATAATGAAAACCTAAGACTAAGTCATTACTTCCAGAAATTATAGGTCTTAAGGAGCCCAGACTCATTAATCAATGTAGATTATACAAAGAGATTTCATTCCATTCTTAGATCTTAGTCAATTTATAGGCTCCATCCAGAAGCAAATCACTTTAGGTTACATTCAATAAATTCAGTGGTATTTATCTTTTGTCAGTTTTTATATTACAGGACAAAGTGATATCTATTTTTCAAAAAGTATTGCAATAGATTTTTCACCTGTTTGTAATGTATTCTAAGCATATCAATATTCCTCTTTTTATGAGGCTGCATTAATTATTAATTATGAATATTTATTATCCTATTAAAAGGAAAGGAGAGGATTAATTGTCATCATTATAGATAGTCTGTAATCATTTCAGCCCATCCTTCCTGGTCTGTATTTTACTGCTTCTGAAAAAGAATAGGTATTACATCACAACTTTTTCTGCTTTTGATTCAAAGCACAAATAATTATGCTTTGAAACATCATTCTAAAATTGCATTCCTCCATAGAAGTTCATTTTGAAAACTGAACAAATATCTAGCCCCATTAATAATGAGTATTTAAAAAATCCAAAGGATGTTTTTGTGGCCCCCTTCAGATCATAACCAAATGTGTACAAGCACCACCAGGAATTGTCAACCTTCAACAAAATGTCACTTCTGAACTTCCCTTAGATGGCTCTGAGAGTGCATGTGCGTGTGCATATGCATATGTGTGTATGTATGTCTGTATATGTGTTTATGTAACCACATTGGGGGAAAAGTGTGTGATAAAAAGTATTGGACAAACTTTCCTCCTAGACATCCTTCCCCCAATACGAAAGGAGTAAAAGTATGGAAAACATCCAGGACAGGCACTTCCCAGCATTTTCTATTTATACCCACTGCAGCTCCATTTTCATTTTGCAACTCCCACTCATGGTGGTTGGCAAGAAAATATACCTTCTAGACAGTTACATGTTGAAGCTCTAAAGGGTAATCCAAATAAACGAGTTGGCATCTCCTGTCATCTTGAATTTCATTTACCTAGGAGTTCATTTCACACACACACACACACACACACACACACACACACACACTAAAAATAACTAAATAGAAATTGTTCCAGATCAAAATTTTCTTGCTTATGATAAGATAGCTAGTCATGTAACTTTGGACAAATTACTTTGCTTATGTGAACCTCTATTTCTTTCCTGAAAGATGCTCAGGTTAAAAAAATTATCTCCCAAGAGTCTTTCTACCTCTAACATTCAATGACCATGAAAAGTAATCCAGTGGCTGCACAAATATAATGCATGAATATGATTGTGTATTATTATAAGAAATGATAAATATGAAAAATTTAAAATTGTATGAAAAACATTCAATGACAGAGTGAATTAGAAAGAACCAGGAAAACAATATGTACAGATTACTACAATAATGTAGCAACATTACAATAAGGCAACACCAGCAAAACAAAACTAATTATCATGTAATTATAATGAAGTTTGAACCTAAAGAAGAAATTTTTAAAGTGTACTTCCTTCTTTTCCTTGCAGAGGTCAGAGACTATGGATGTGTAATATAGTGTATACTGTCTAACTCAGTTGATGTTTTGGACTTGTTTTGTTAAACTATCTTTTTCTTCTTTTCTTCTCCTCTTCCTATACCTTTTCCTCCTTCTCCTCATCCTCTTCTTCTTCTTCTTCTTCTTTTTTTCTTCTTCTTCTTCTTCTTCTTCTTCTTCTTCTTCTTCTTCTTCTT
>JAJPUD010001824.1:76966-109119 GCA_023553655.1 Myrmecobius fasciatus
CTTCTTCTTCTTCTTCTTCTTCTTCTTCTTCTTCTTCTTCTTCTTCTCCTCCTCCTCCTCCTCCTTCTTTTTCAGAAAGGATGACTCTCTGGCTAGAAGAAGAGGAAAGAAATATACTCAGAAATAGAGATGATAAAAGAAATAGAATATATAAATAAAAATTGAAGACAAAAAAGAAAAAAATAAATCAAACTGACATTAATTCTTAGTCTAGTTACATTTTAATAACAGTAAGAATGACTGATATTTAAAAGATTTACAAAGCACTTTTCTCACAACAACACAGCAAAATGCTACAAATAATATTTCCTCTACACAGAAGAATAAATGGAAACTAAGATTTATCCATGAGTTAGCAAACCTCAGAGCTGGGATTCAAGACCCAATTCTTGACTTTAAATTTATAGGAAGTAGGAATATTTATAGGAGATAGGAAAAGTGAGAACTGAACTAGTAAAGGAGAGAAACAGGTATCTTCACATAGTCCTCTTAAAAATAATCATAGAATGTTCTAGGACCACAATAATATACTTCATATATTCATGTAATTGCATTCCAAAGAGGTCGAGATGGCAACTAGATATAACAAAAGAGCACAGTACTTGGTCATTGAATCTGGTCACTTAATCTCTCTATGCCCTAATTTGCCTATCTATAAAATGGAGATTATAATATCTACCCTACAAAGCTCAAAAAGTTGTGAGAACCCAATGAGATAATAAATGTGTTTCAGAACCATAAAGCTTTTCATAGAGCTGAGATGGCAGGTAAGTGAAGAAATGTGATGTAGTGAAAAAGAGAGCCACTAAACTGAAAGGTTGAGTTGGAATAAGTTACTTCTACTCTAGTTTCCTTCTCCATAAAGACAGGAGGTTGAACTAGAGGATCTTTAAAGTTTCTTCCAGCTTTAAAATTCTGTGATATTCTATGATACTCTAATGTACTTACAACATGACTCCAATCTAGATGCATTTCTTCATATCAGAGAGAAGAGAACAACTAAACAGACATTTTGCTACTTTGATCGAAATAAGTTAAATTTTTTCTGATTCTCAGAAAAGTAGAAAGGTTGAAGTTTGAAAATTTCATTGATTTTTTTCTAATTGGTTTGTGAGTCTTATTAATCTAAGTTTCCAGTAGCAAAGCTTGCCTGACATTTTCCTAAATGTATCTCCATTTTATCATTTGCAGATTTATGAACCCAATTAATGGCATCTACCTAATTTTCTGTTCCCAGCTTGAAACTTCTAATTAGGAACACTTTCCCAGACTGTTGAAGACAGTGTCTCTCCTTAGGAATACATTTTTAAGTGATGGGAGAGAATGGAAAAATATTGGTAAGAGGCTCACTTAATAGGCTGAATAAGTCAGTTTGGAAATGAGGCAAGAACCTTGGGCTTGGGAAAGTAGACCTATATTCTAATCCCAGATTTTCCTCTAATTTGCAATACAACATTGACCAAATCACTTTACTTCTTTGGGTCTTGCTTTTCTCAACTTTAAAGTAAAGGAGCTTAAAGTCGCTCTGAATTTTATCATTTGTGATATTTGAGGCTATCCAGAAACAAAACAGAGAATGAGAATCTTGTATGATTTTTGTATCTGAAAAATAAAGTAGTAATTAATAAATGAAGGGATCTCAGATGACCTTTTGAAAATTAATACAGTAAATGATAAGAACATTATATGAACATACCATCATATTCTTCATTAGTTATATCCCCAAAAGGATAGAAAAAATATATGAAACCAGTTATGCATTTTAATGGGAATATTAAAAATTCCTTGGGTATATGTGCATTGTATGTAATGAAGAATTTGAGTTTACTAATTAATTAATTATTAGTATTTATTTGTAATTTTAGTGACATTTAATAAGAAGCATCATTGTAGCACATTGTAGCACAGTGCAAAGAATACTGGACTTGGAGTCAGAAGACCTAGGTTCAAATCTTGTCTGAGAAGATGTCAGGATGACCATCTGCAAGCCATTTAAACTGGGAGTCTTATAAAGTTTTCTCATTTATATAAAAAGCAGTTAATGATCCTTACACTAACTTAAAGAGTTTTTTGTGTTATTAATCATAAGGCAATATAGATGCAAGTTAAAGCAATCAATCAGTTCACAAACATTAAGTACTTACTATGTGCCAGGGACTATTTATTATTAAGTGTTTGATATAGAAAGAAGGACAAAAATATATAAATAACCTGACCTCGAGAATCTCCCAGTCTAATGAAGGAGATGACATAAATAACAATGTACAAGCAAATTATTTACAGGATAAATTGGAAATAGTCACAGAGGGAAGGCACTAGCAAACCTATGTATAATTGTATAACTAGTTATCTTCTCTGGCTTCCACCAAACCGCAGCTGAAATCTTGTCTTACTTATTCCCTATTACTTCTAGTGACTTTCCTTTATTGATTATTTCCAATTCATTCTATATATACTTTATTTGTGAAAAAATTGTTTTCATGTTGTCTTTCTAATTTGATTGTGAGCTTCTTAGGAGCAGAGATTGTCTTTTATCTTTCTTTGTATCACTAGTGAGCTCAGTACCTGGTATATAGTAGGTCCTTAATACATGTTTATTGATTGACTGACTTGATGTTATACCCAAGAATGTAGCCTTAAGCACTATTGATGCTACATTTTAAATTTACTATATCTCACTTGTACCTGGCACTTTATTGAGCCTTAAAGATGAAGTTATACAATGACTGTCACTGACCTAATGGAAAAGCAGAATTTATAGTGAAAAGTTCATCACACTTAAGTTCGTCATAATTCACCATACTTACTATATCTATGACTCTGACCACATACATATTATACTTTCTGATCTTTAGTTTACTTATCTATAAAAAAGAAAACATTTTCACCTATACTATCAACTTCATAGAATTGTCATAAGAATAAAATGAAACAATTGAAGCAAAAATACTTGACAAACTGTAAAGCTACTTATAAATGTAAGCTATTATTTCCAACCCAATTTCAGTAGACAAGATTGTGACAGAAATGCAGATCCACATGTGCACTGGACAGCAGAGCTCCTGGTATATAGCGATAAGATGACCCAAGTCTCAAAAGACAAATATTTACAATCTGTATCAAGTTATTAAACATCTCTGCCTTGAGCCTTAGGCAATGCATAAACTTTGTCTGGAAGAAGATTCTAGCACAATGGACAGCGCCAGTTATTTAGCATAATGCAGCTGCTGAAGCAGAGCTGGAGAATTGTTCCCTCTTCTCAGTCAGGTCAGACTCTTGCTGATCCCATTTGAGGTTTTCTTGGCAAAGATACTGAAGTGATTTTCCATTTCACTATTTCCTTCTATGGCTTTTTTTTTAAGGGATAAGGGGCTGAGGCAAACTTGGTTAAATGACTTGTCCAGGATCACCCAACTAGCAGGTGTCTAAGGCCAGATTTGAATTTACTAAATGAATCTTCCTGATTCTGAGCCCAGTGCTCTATCCACTGTACCCAGTTGCCAGGTTTCCAAACTTATGGAGCATTTTAGTAATAGTTTGGGAGTAGGGCAGAAGTAAAACAAAAGTGAGTTGCAGAACACTTCACAAGCCACAGATCTAAGATAGGGTTACCTTAGAATAAGGATTTTTAACCGTGTTTGTGTCATGAACCTCTTTATCAGTTTGGTCTATGGACCCCTCCCCAAAAAAGTTTTTAAAGTAAAACCTTTCTTTTCCTTTCCTTCCTCTTTCCTTTCTCTATCCTTTCTCCTTTCCTTTCTTTTTTCTTTCTTTCTTCATTCCTTCCAAATATCTGCCTATATTACATATGTATTTATATAAAACATACATTTATGCACATAAATAATGTGTGTACACACACACATATATGTGTGTATATACTCTATGTATGTTTGTCTATCACCTTACAGGTTATATATAGTAATATATATATGTATATATATACATGTGCATATATGTATTGTGTACATATATGTGTACACATATAAATACTATAATTTTTAAAAGCATTTTCACCCATTTTGTCCCATTTAACTTTTACATTCACCTGAATTTAAATCCCAATATTTGTACTTTTTACCTACATGAGCCTGGACAGATAACTTTAGTCCTTCTTCATTTTTCAGTTTCCTCATTTGTAAAATGAGAGAGGTGGAATAAATTACCTTTTAGCTCTCTTCTAGCCAAAACTATATGATTTATTCCTCTAAGACATGAATGCAACCCCCATTTAGAGGAATGACTGATTAGGTAACTGATACTCAAGGAATTGAAGTGGCTTATCCAATGTCACACAGTTAACAAGTAGCAGACTTGAATTGGGGTCTTAATCCCTCCAAATCCAGGTCTCATTCCATTCTACCACATCATTGCTGGTCAAGCCAGGTATTTCTAAGGAAACTGTCATATACAAATCCTGCTTTCCATCTAAAACTTAAAGTCATTAGACCTTTTAGAAACAGAAATGAACAGTCAGCATAAGGATGAAAGTAGATTCTACTGACTTATGGGTCTGAATACCAAACTCTTGAAATTTTGCTTTTCTTGAAATCTGAATAATAATCATTAACTTAAAGCCAGTAGCAGCATATTTGGTCTGCATAGGGGAGTTTTTTCACATTGTCCCCAAAACACTGGCATTTTCCTTCAGGGTTAGACATCATATGCAGTCCACAAGATGATGTTAGCCCATTAAATCAGATGTCTCAGGTAGAGACCCAGAAGATTTTAAATACAAAACAAAACAAAACAAAAACTTTATGTAGCAGACTGCGGGTTGCCATCACAAAACCCTCTGTGTTCTCCATAGTTCACAGGAGTTCTCACTGGGGATAAGAGCCAACCTTGAAGTACTTCCCTTTTTGCTTATGAATTATGCTGTCAGCATCTTTCACTTCCCTTCATTCTACACACACATACACACACACACACACACACACACACACACACACACACACACACACATGCTCCACTGTCAGAACTGTCTTTGCAAATATACATGTTGTGGACTGAAGTTAGAAATCTGGAGTTTGAGTCCTGGCTCTACCATTTAATGGTCCAAATAACACTGGGAAATAATAAATAGCAGGTAACCTACATAGCACTTCAATTTCCACAAAGTCCTATATCTATATTATTCTCTTTGATCTTCACAGCATCTCTGTAAAATAGTAATTATTAGCTCCATTTTTCAGAAGAAAACTTAAGCGACTTGCTCACAGATACACAGCTAGTGTTAGAGGTCATCTTAGATACTAGATTTCTTCTGCTTCTAAGATGTTCTGATGTATCATACTTTCTTCTCTGAGTTCAAAATTACAAGAAAAGCAAATGTATCTCCTTCTTTGACCAATTGAGAACATTAATATATTCCTTCTAGCTCTATATTCTTTGGTAGGATCAGAGTTAAGTCTATTTCTTTTGGGGAGGCAATTGGGGTTAACAACTTGACCAGGGTCACACAGATTAGGAAGTATTAAGTGTCTGAGGCCAGATCTGAACTTAGGTGCTTCCAATTCCAGGGCCAGTATCTGCTCCACTGTGCCATCTAGCTGCTCCATGAAGTTAGATCTAAAAAGAACTTTAGAGATCATCCAATATGATGGTCTCATTTTATAGAAGAGTCCCAAAGAAGACAAAGGATTTATTTAAAATCATATGCACAAGAACTGTGACTAATCAAGACTCTCAGAGAGATCCAAAATCTCTGAAGAAGATCCATCTTCTCTCTCCCTTCCCTGGGCTCAGATAAAAACATTGCATTATCTATCCATAAAAACCCTTATGGTCATTGGGGGATTTTTGTTTCTTGAGCATGTATTTGGTGTATATAACTGACCTGCCATCAACTCAAGAGCTAAAACAGCACCTCCTTTTTCCCCTGAGGCAATTGGGTTTAAGTGACTTGCCCAGGGTCCCACAGGTAGGAAGTTTTAAGTGTCTGAGGCCACATTTGAACTCAGGTCCTCCTGACTTCAGGACTGGTGCTCTATCCACTGCACCATCTAGTTGCCCCTGTACCTCCTTGCTTTCAAAGCAGTACAGAAATCAGCCAGGTTGTGATCAAATAGAGTCAACACAAAAATTAGACAAAGTAGGAATATGGAAAGGATTCATCACAGAGAAAAGCACAATAAGAGATTTATTGAGATATTTTTATTAAATCACATCATTTTATTACCATAAATTTTGGTTCTTCATGACATTCATTTCAACAAATATTTACTAAATGCATAATTTTTGGAAGGTGCTATTCTGGGTGCTAGGAATACAAAGGAAAAAATAAATATTTCCTATCCTCAAGGAGCTTAAATTTATTTGTTTTTGAAGGACATAAGATATGCACAGATAAATGAATAAATACAAGGTAAATTTAAGGAAGAAGAGAACACTCATAATTAGAGAAATCAGAAAAGGATTTTTAGAATGGAGAGCTTTTGAGTAGAATCTTGAAGGATGATGTAGATTGTAAAAGACACAGATGAGAAAGGAGTGCACTATTATATGCATGACTGACTGCATACAAGTACAAATAGACTACTTAATATAGCAAAGCTGTTATTAGCCTAATCTAGTTTCATTGTAAGGTACAGAAAAGGAATAATATGAAACATAGCTGTTCCCCAATTGATAAATGATCAAAGGATATTAACAGGCAGTTTTCAGGTGAAGAGATTAAAATTAACTATAGTCATAGGGGGAAAAAGTTCTCCAAATCACTATTAATTAGAGAAATGTAAATTAAGACAGTTCTGAGGTACTATCTCACACATAAGCCTAAAGTATTAGTTTGACTAATGTGACCCAAAAGGAAATTTTTAAATGTTGGAGATGATGTGGGAAAATTGGAAGACTAATGCATTATTAGTGAACTTGTGAACTGATCCAATCATTCTGGAGAGTAATTAGGAACTATGCC
Organism: Myrmecobius fasciatus; assembly: GCA_023553655.1. Classification (NCBI taxonomy): domain Eukaryota; kingdom Metazoa; phylum Chordata; class Mammalia; order Dasyuromorphia; family Myrmecobiidae; genus Myrmecobius; species Myrmecobius fasciatus. The sequence continues at coordinate 83,886 of JAJPUD010001824.1, forward strand.
CAAAGGGCTATCAAACTGTGCATACTCTACTTCAGCAATACCATTCCATGTCTTTATCCTAAAAAGATCATAAGAAAAGGAAAAAGATCCACATATACAAATTGTTTATAGCAGCTCTTGTTGTGGTGAAAAGGCTTTGGAAACTGAGGGGATGCCCATCAATTGGGGAATGGCTGAACAAATTGTGGCACATGGAAGTAATAGAATATTATTGTTCTATAAGAAATGATTGGCAGACAGATTTCAGAGAAACCTGGAAAGACTTAGTTGAACTGATCCTTAGTGAAGAGAGCATTACTGGCAGAACATTGACCACAACAACAGCAAAATTGTGCAATGTTCAACTTTGATAGACTTAACTCTTCTCAGCAATAATCTAAGACAATTCCAAAAGACATATGATGAAAGATACTATCCACATTCAAAGAAAAAACTATAGAGTCTAAATGAAGATTGAAGCATACTGTTTTTTCACTTTTGTTTTTTTCTTTCTTGTGGTTTTCTCCTTTTATTCTGATTCTTCTTTCACAGCATGACTAACATGGAAATATGTTTAATATGATTGTACATGTATAGTCTATATCAGATTGCTGTTTTAGAGAGAGGAGAAGACAGGGAGAAAAACAACTGGAAATCAAAATATTATAAAAGTGAATGTTAAAAGCTATCTTTACATATAATTGAAAAAATAAAATATTATTAAGTGGGGGAAAAATAAAAATAAGTAAATAAAATTGGGTTAAAAATTATGAAGCACACACCCAAATGGAGACATATCTTTGGTGACTAGAGACATAACTTCCTTTCAACCAACCTTCTATGAGGTGTCAATCTCTAAACTATGTGACTTTGAGAGTAATCTAAGAACAGTATTTGTGAATTAATCCTTCAGAGTACATTATCTAGATTTCTCTCTCTCACACACACACATTTGACCTCAGAGAAACTGAAAACTGAAAAGCACCACTTAAGTCATCTAGAGGAGATTTTGTTTTCAGATTCAAGTAAAGTAGATTATTTTAGTGGTACTTTCCAGACTCTCAGTGTTTATGCAGAAACCACTAGACTAAAGACAAAGGAGATAAGCTTCAATTATTAGAGGAACACTTTGGTATGGCACTTCATTTTGGAGCTGTCTATTTTTCTAGAAACGGCTATAGCTTATACTATCCCTGTATCTTTCTGCTGTTCTTTAGCCAAACTCTTCTGTTATTTCTTTTTGCTGATTCAAAAGTTATAAGAATATAATGATACAGATTTAGAGTTAGAAGGTACCTTTAGATATAATACAGTCCAAAACTTCTACTTTATATCTGAGGAAAATGAAGCTCAGAGAGGTGAAGGGATTTAAACAATCATACAGGTTAGAAATTAGTGACTTATGGGAGGGTTGGTCGAAATGAAAATTATGTCTTTAGTCACAAAATGAAATTATATGTGTAGTCACCAAAGATAATTCTCCACTCAGTGTGTCTACTCACTGGCTAAGATAGTCCTGACAGAAGATTTAGGAAAAGAAGAATATCTGAATTATAAACTTTTTTTTACTTGGGTCTTATAATATATATTTTATAAAGAAAAGCTTTTATTCCTTCAGAGAGCATGGAGCTTATTTCTGCCCCCTCTTGCAATCTTTCTATTTCATCTGTTATGGGGGAAGCACTAAAGAAGATATCTTTAATCTCTTTTATGTCATGGAAACTTTTGGCTGTCTAGTGAAACCTACCAATTCCTTAGTAAAAAAAATGTTTCTAAATGTGTAAAAGTAAAATAAATAGATTTCCAAAGGAAAACAATGATTTTGAGATAAAGTTATATATTTTTTTTGTTTTTAGATCCCAAATTGAGATCGCCTGCATTAAAAGAAGGAAAAGTTAACTAACTTTATCTGAGCTAGACAATGGCCTAATATTTGAGATACCTCTTACCTATAGTAGTTTTAATTTCATTTGTTTTTAATCTGCACTTATGATTTCATTAATATGGGTAAACTTCTCAAGTAGATCCAGAGGAAACAGATTATACCTCTTTACTTACATTCTTAGAGAGATGCTTAGGGATACTGAGAAGTTAAGAAACTTTGGAAGCAAAATATTAAGATCTCATATTTACATTTAAATGAAATTAAACTATGCATAAGGACTTAGCTCATGTTTAGTAGGCTTCTACATTTGTTGATTACTTGTTACTTGTTGTTACTTGTTGATAATTAAAACAAAATAGCCTACATGCAAACTCTAACATGCCTTATAAGCTATCGAGGATGATAAGATTTTATATATCTAACAAGATGGAATTTAATTTATTCTCATAAAACTGCTATTGCTTGAACTTTGTGTGTTCCAAATAGCTTGGAAGTCCCTGAAACTGTAATAGGACTGACTATTGTGATTTAAAATCACAAAATGTAACTTTGACTCTTTTCTTCTTCTGTTTGATAAAGCACTCTGATCCAAAGTTATAACTTAATGAGAAACCTTACAGTTTGAGAGAATTTCTCAAACTTTCTAGGGCTTCCCATGAGAATTTCCACCAGACTTTATAAGACCTAAACTCTTTGTGTCAAATGGGTCCTGGTTTGTTAGAGAAGTAGTTCTGCTCAAATGAATACTTTCCAAACAACTGCTTGAGTAATATTTTCTAATTTTGTTATGATAAAACAGTATTTCTTTTTTATATATTAATAATAGTCTTTTATTTTCAACATACATGCAGTTTTCAACATTCACTCTTGTAAAACCTTATGTTCCAAATTTTTGTCCTTCCCTTTCCTCATCCCCTCCCCTAAACATCAAGTAATCCAATATATGTTAAATATGTGCAATTCTTCTATACATATTTCCACATTTAGTAGATTACTTTTTGCTTTTTATTTTCAAAATATATGCATAGTTTTAAACATTCACTTTTGCAAAAAAAATTGTTAAACTGTATTTCTAATAGATGTAATTGACTAAACACACAAAAAAAGAGTGATTGGCATTTACATGGCATTTCTCTGCTCATAAAATCTCTTTTCAAAATAACCCAATAAGGTGAGGTAGGCAGTGCATCTATAATCATTCTTATTTTACATATGAAGAAACTGAGGTTCACAAAAATTAAATAACTGGCATACAAGCTCATAATTAATAACTGGTGGATCCATGACTTTAATGCACATATTCTGAAGACAAGTTCAGTCCTTCCCTCCTTTCACATCACCTTAAGAACTATGCAGAGCAACATGTGGTGATGTTAAAAGTGCTGCAAGTCTCCATTAGAAGAGGTTAAGTGAGTTATATTACCTCATTTAAATTACTTGAAACAGTGGAGACATAGGGAAATAGAAGTAGGATCAAGCTCTTGAACCCCACTGCTCAGTCAATTATAATAGCACATAAAGCAGTCAAACATTTAATAAAAACATGGTTTGCATCTTGACCCTATGTACTATTCTATGCATTCCATGTCTCAGGTTTCTCAAAAATGAGGGATTATTTATAAAGAAAGGTATAATAGAAAGAACACTGCATTGGGAAGCAAGAGACCAGCATTCTAGTCCCAGACTGATTAAATGGATAATTTATGAAGAAGTATTTTTTTCTCTTATACCAAAATAAATGGTCCCATTGGTAACCTGCATTACCCTGTCTCTATGGGTCAAAACTTAGGGACTAGCTCAACTTACCTTTGATTTTCCAAAGCCCAGATGAAGAAAAACCCAACTTCTGATCTCTCTCAAATTTCGGAATTTCCAGGGTGAGTAAAATTCCATACTAGAACATACAGCAAAGTGTTTTATCCAGATGCTCTGTAAGGACTACAGTTGAAAAAATATGGGCTATTGGAGTTGTAATTTTAATTAAGTATTGTTGGCCTTGGAATGCAACCCAAGACACTCAGCATATACTCCCATGTAAACATGGTCACCAGACATTTTTCTTTTACTACATGTGGGAAATTGTCCAATCTCTCTTCTTTATGACTATATATTTGAGTTATAGGAAAGGATCTATGCAAATCACTTGTAGGAATGGATAAAGCTTGAGGGAATTTTAAGTTTAAATAAATGTTTAAAAGACCTTATTAGAGAAAAGTAACATGTATATAATAAAATTTCAATCTTAAAGTTTTAGCAAGTAAGATTTACTAAACATTTATATTCAGTATGTCATTTGATCATCACAGTGGCTCCATGCAGTAGGTGCTCTTATTATTCAAAGTAAATTCTTTATGTTTTTTGTTTCAGTGAACTCATTTCTGGCCAAACATCTCAAGGACACCAGAGGCAGAAAGAGCATAAAGGCACTATTCATGACAACAACAAAAACTGCAAAGTGGGTATCCATCAGGTAAGAAAGAGATTTTTTAAAAAACTGGAATATTAATGTAACAGAATATTAGTACACCAGAGAAGATGATGAATATGAAAGAGAGTATTTCAGAGAAACATGTGAACATTTATATGAACTGATGCAGAATAAAAGAGATAGAACCTAAAAAAGATAGGTATATAAGTATAGGCATTTATCTCTATGTGCATGTATATGTATGTATTGATTACTACAACACAAATGAAAACAATTGAAATCAATCAAATTGATAGAGTCCATTAGATAGTACAGTGAAAATAATACTGGGCTTGAGAATAAGAAGATTTGAGTTCAAATCAACTGAGTTTTATCCAAATCATTTAACCCAATTGTTTCACACACACACACACACACACACACACACACACACACACAAGAATTAGAAGGCCAGAGTTTTAGACCTAGATTTATCATTTACATGTTATATGGCCTTCAGCAAATCAGGGATTAGAGAATTTAGAGATTGAAGGAATGATGAAGCCTCCTCCCTTACCCCATTTTAGATTTTGAAATTTTTGCATTGTTTTTCAATTAGCAAAAATCTATTTCCTCTTTCTTTTACCTTCCTCACCCACTGAAAAGAAAAACTTTATAACAGGCAATATCAAGCAAAACAAAATATCAATTTGTCTACATCCCCCAAAAAGTATGTATCATTTTGTACCCTGAGCCTGCTGTCACTTCTCTGTCTGGAGATGGAAGGCATACTTTGTCACAAATCCTCTGGAAATCTGGTTGATCCTTGTGTTGCTAAAAGTTCTCAGTCTTTTAAAATTGTTACAATATCATTGTTATTGTATAATTTTTTGTGGTTATGCTTATTTTACTTTGCATCAGTTAATAGAAGTCTTCCCAGATTATTCTGAAACAGCCTTTTTGTCATTTCTTATGGCATAATGGTATTCCATCACATTAGTATGCAGAATTTTTTCAGCCATTCTCCCCTTGGGCTCCATTGCATTAAAAAAAGATGAATAAAAGAAGAAAATGAGACCCAGAGAAGTCAAATTATTGATTAAAAATATTATTGTTATTTGTTCTTCATACTCAAAAAGGACCAATATCATGATGTTGGGGTCAAGATACAGTGTGTTGAACTGTAGCTGACTAGTCCAATATGAGTTCAGAAAGCTCACTCACAGATCAGCCAAATGGTCTGCTCAAGCATTTGGGATGGAGACGTCTCTAAATTTGGGTATTTCATGTTTTCTTTGTGCTACTGTGATTCTGATTTGCTCATAGAATACAGCATCTTATTTAATGTAGGCATATCATATTGAGCAGTCCTGCATCATCATCTTTCATGTCTCATAATTAGCACCAAAGTTCTTTAGAGAGACCTTAGGACCTTAATGCTATCTCTGACTCCATACAAGCACTTGCCTTGTGTTAAATCTTCATAAAGTACTCTTTGACATTTGGGCTACATCGTTAGCCCATTGGAGTTGTATTCTGAGCAACTTCAGCTTGAGAGAGGACCTTGGTGTATGGTACCTCATATTGCCAGATGATCTTCAGAATCTTCCTAAGATAATTGAAATGGAAGCAGTTCAGTTTTCTGGTATGATATTGGTAAACTGTCCAGGTTTCACAAGCATTCACAAGCGTACAGTGGTTTTGTAGACCTTCAGTTTGGTATGCAGCCTAATATTTCTTCTCTTTCAGAGTCTCACAAATTCTGAGCTAATTCGGGTGTTAACCTTATCATATTTGGGAATATCCCTGAAAAGTTTATTGCCAAGGCAAAGTTAGCCACAGCAGTCACAATTTCTGCATTTGCTGTAATCAATGCTTCCATATATAGTTAAGGACCATGTGATACTGATTCATGGAGAACCTTAGTTTACTTGGTGTTGATTTTCAGGCCAAAATTGGCACAAATGTCAGAGAATCAATCCATTTTCTGTTGCATTCAGCCTCAGAAGCTGTATTGAGTTCATAATCATTTGTGAACAAAAAGTCAGGCATCAACTCTTCCTCTATTTTAATCTTGGCTTGTAGTCTTTTCAAGTTTACTATCATTTAGGTAGCTGACCTTGATGTTTTCATCCTCATTGAAGGTTTCTAACAACATAGAGAAAAACATCATATTAAAAAGCATGGGAGAAAACACAGAGTCCTGTTTCATTCCATTGGTGATTGGGAAAACCTTTATCCAAAACCTGTATAATGTCATCATGTCACTGATGAACTTCTCTGAGCAATCAAATGTTCCCATGATCTTCCACAAGTCCTCATGACTGACAGTATTAAAGACTGCTTTGATCAATGAATGTTGTATATACAAAATAACTAGATAATAGTAGACCTGGATGAGAATTCAGGCCTTCCTGATTCTCATCCAGTCCTTTTTTAGCATATGCCAGTATATGCCTCTTGGTACCTCTAGCTTCATCATCTATAAAATGGGGATTGGAATCCTTGCACTACCTACCTCATAGGGTCCTTTTGAGGATTAAATGAGATAATGGCTGTAGAGTACTTTGTAACCATCAAGAACCATATAAATGTCAGCCATCATTATTAATGAAAGCCAAGGAAGAAAGGACCTACATTTACAACTCCCTGCATCCCCCAGCACCAAGAATTCAAAGCCTTGACCTGTCTTTTGTCTAAAACCGCCTGATATAAAGCTGACCCAGCTGGCTCATAAGTGTACTCCTTGAACTGGGCCAACATCCAACCCCTTTCTCTCACCCTTTGGCTTGTCTACTTTCTGCCAGGGTACGTTTCCCATCTGAGTGTCTAATGCTTAATGAAAAAAACCCGTGTTAGCAGGTTAAAAAGTTAATGTGCTTCACCTGTTCCACATCCTTCCATTAATGCACTTTGGGCCAACAAAGGAGGATTTGACATATTACCTGCTTGCCTATCCCCTCCAAAGAGGAAATTATCAGGAGTGCTCAGAAGCTGTTCATCAAAATGTCAACCCCCCGACAAGTTTGGTAAAATCATTACAACACCTGCATTTTGTGAACTATCATGAAGTTGCTTAGCTTTTTTTTTTTTTTTTACTTTGTACAGCATCAGTCTGATGTGGGCCAAAAATGCTTGACTTTGTGCCTCTCCCACCCAGCATCTTTATTTACAGCTCGGGGCCTTGATGGGAAGAACTGGAGGGAATTCATGGTGAACAGACCTCAGAGGCTCAGACTGAAAGGCATCCAAACCGTTTGGGAAACCTCCTGAGAATGAGACTCTTTCAGGCCTTCCAGGACTTCCTGAGTTTCCATTAGTTCAGACCACACTAAATTAGGAGAGCAATTCCACCTGGAAACTAACTCTTTTCTAGCCAACAGCAGCAAGCATTGGAAAATGAGGTAAACTCAGAGAAAGCAAGGGAAGAAGCAAAGCAAAGCATAACAAAACAAACAACAAAAGCCCTATCCCAACAAACAAGAATCACTTGAAAACTAGTGAAGGGACTGGAAATAGACAACACACTAAGAGAGAGGAAATAGCTGAAATTTTCCCTTTAGGAATAGCTTCTTTTTAAAGGCTCATATATCCCATTCTTTCTAATTGATCTTCCTTTTCTTGCTCTTTACTTTACAAAAAAAGTTTTTTTTTTCTTCAAGTAAAAGGAAAGCCACAACTTGAACCCAATTCCTGTTTAGCTCTAAGATTTCAAGTACTTTCCCCTTCCTAGAACTGCTAAATGCACTTTTATCACCTTTGTGGTTGGAATAGGGAAACCACTAAGAGACAGGCTATAAACCTTGGTGGTGTAGGGATGTAAGTTACCTCCAAACCTCTTGGTCACATCAAACTGTTAACTTTTCCAAATGGTAACCTAAGCATTTCTGGCTGACTTATAAAGGATTCTCTCACCCCGTTTACTTTAAGGGAAGAGTACAAATAATGTTGAGAGGGCCTCATTACCTCACTTTATAAATGAAAGAACTGAAATGAAGTCCAGAACTAGTAATGGCAGGACTTCCAAATCCTAGACTTGTGCTTTTCCTTCCACACAGGACAATACAATTCAGTGCAGTACAGTATAGTTCAGGAATAGCAAATTATCTATCTATCTACCTATCTGACTTTATTTGAGGAGAAAGTATCTTTCATCAACTTTTCTTCTTAGTCATAAAAATAGGTAAGTAAAAATAGCAGACAAAAAAACTGTATCTGATAATATACATAATACTGTTCACAAAGCTTCCTGCCTCTTATGTTTAAAAAAGAAATAAGTATTTCATCACCTGGTTTCTAGGGAATAATATTGGTCAACATTGCAATTAACCTGAATTTGGCTGCCTTTTAATGTCACACTCATTTGTTATTATAGTCACTGTATTCTTGCTTTGCACGAATTCATACAGTTCCCATGTTTTTTCTGAATTCTTTATATTCTTCATTAAAAAAATACTATGATGTTAATATACCACAATTATTCAATCATTTTTAACTGGTGATTACCCACTTTTTTTTCTAGTTTTTTGTCATCATGAAAAGTACTCCTAGGATTCTGTTAATTTAAATATTTTCTTATTGATAATCTTTTTATATGCTAATTATGAATATCAAATATTTATAAAGGGTTCAATATAACATATCAAATTGCTAACTACCAAAAGGCATGCAGTTTCCATAAGAGAAGATCCATACTGCAGTCTAGTATAAGCTCTCTACACAGAACACTATGATACATCATGTTATATGATAAGCCCAGAAGAGGAACATTGTTAACAGAAGGAAGGGAAGGAGGAAAGTTATTAATGAAGGGGGATGAGGAATCAGGGAAGCCTTTTGTGTAGTTTAGACTACAAGGTTGGTAGGAATTAGAGAGGTGAAGATGAGGAGGGAGGACATTTATATAGTCTTCTCTTGGGTTTTTAAAGTCTGGTCCCTTTATGTATTGTTCTTTAGTTGTCACAATTGTATTTGCCTCTTCAGGATCCCATTTGGGATCTTGAGTAATCTGCCATGTCCTACTCTACTTTGTTTACAGATGAGGAAATAAAGGCAAACAGGGTTAAATGACTTACCCAGAGTCACACAGCTAGGGAATGTTAAGTGTCTGAGACCAGATTTGAATTCAGGTCCTCCTGACTTCAAAGCTGGTGCTCTATCCAATGCACTACCTAGTTGTCCCCCCCACCTTTCTCTCTCTAGCTTTATATCAGTGTGTCTCCCTCCTCCCTTCTCTCTCTCTCACTTTCATTCTCTCCCTCCTTCTCTTTCCCTTCCTCCTTCTCTCTCCTCCCTGCCCTATGTGTATGTTTTCTTTTCTGTGTCCAAGATGCTTGCCAAAATGATTGGCATATAGAAGGAACTTCATAGTCAGAATGTGTTAACCTGACTTGATTTCAGGCACAAATATCTGCCTTAGCAAAGGCACAAAGGTCTGAGATTATGAAGGCCAAGTTCTCAGGGCAGAAAATTATTCAGTTTGGTTTAATTTTAGTGTAAGAAGAAGGGATCAGGATGAACTACAATTGGAAAGTAGAGTTGTACAGGACTGTGAAAAGCTTTGAAAGTCAGGCAGAGAAATATGAATTTTATTTAAAAGGCAATGGAGAGACTGAAGATTATTGAGTAGAGAGATGCCATGACCAAATATGTATACACAAGAAAGATTATTCCCCACAATTGGTAAGAGAGGGACATGAAAATGGGCATAGCTGTTTGGGATTGAGGGAAGGAGAGACTTGAAAGGTACATGCTTCTCTTACTTTCATATAATTAACTTGACAGGCTGTGAGAACAAAGGGAAGTTATGGGCCTCTCCTACCTACTGAGAGATGCCCTGTTTGTGCTATTCAGGCTGCTTTTCCAATTATTAAAGGACAAGAGTAGCCCAGGCTAATTATTTTAAAGAACAGTGGCCATGGCTTCCAGAGTCAGAATTAAAAGAGTAGAGGCTTGGAAGACTGAGGTGCAAAGAGGAACAACAACCTCAAGGCCACAAAGATAGGAAGTAACAGAACTCAAGTCCCCTGGTTTCAAATCTAGTACTCTTTTCCCTGTATCACACTACTCTGTCCTGGGAGGATTCTGAGAAGTCATCTTGTGCAATGTTGTCACTTTACAGACAAAGAAACTGTGGGTCGGGTGGGGGGAGGGAAGCCACTTAATAAAGATCATACTACTTGTCAGTGATAGAGTCTGGACTCCTCCCAGGACAGAACTCTTTCTATTCCACAACACTTTGGGTGATTTTAAAAAGAGTTATGCTTAAACTTATGAAGAAAGACACTATCTGCATCCAGAGAAAGAACTGATAAATGGAAGTATGCATGCAAAAATTTTACATGTTTACATGTAAAAATTTTATTACATGTTTAAAAGAAATAGCAAGTTGTGCTTAATACAATTACAGTTTCATGGGCAATAGTCTTTTTATTATACTATGTTATGGACATGCTTACCTTATTACATAAATTAAATTTTTTTAAATAGTTATGCTTCTGTAATAATTTTACCACTTTTATTTATTTTGGAGATTTGGTGGGTTTTAAATACTGATTTTAAGTACTAAATTCTGGTCTTTATCAGTTATTTCACTGGTCTTTGTACCCTGTTTTTTTTTTTTGAATGATTCTAAAATCTTCAACCTTTACTTGCTCTTCAGTAATAAAAAATAATGTTGATTTGCTTTAACCCCATTCAGAAGCCATATGCTATTCAGTCATGGAGTCCCTACAGCTGTACAGACTGTCAAAGGTCATTGATAGAAGAAGAGATAAGTAATATTGAGGATAGCGTGGCTGTGCCAGGCTCCATTTCCAAGAGAGGGGAAAGGTCTGGACCATGTTGCATTAAGAAGGGGAAAAAAATCAGAAAGAATACTTGATATTCTCCTGGCCATTCTTAAAAGAGCCAAAAACACACTGATCCTGAGAACTACTAATCTTCCAACAGCTAAAAGGTTATTCACCCTGAGGGATTACTCAGCCTTGAGCTGGCAGAAAATGTGCAGAGCATGACTTCAGAAAAGAAAGTCAATAGATCCAGACTTCCAAAGAAACATGCTTTGTGGGAGGATGTGGGATTTATACCAGCTGGTTCTGTAATCCACAATCCAGAGTCAGGATAGCTGTCAAAGAAGACAGCTGAGCAGGTCCAGAGCAGGTTTGGGGAACTATGTGGTACATCAGACAGAGCTGTGTACAGTTTATCCCGAGGCCTTAGACCCCATAGGGACTATAATGGTGATGGGTAAATGGTATTCCTTTAGTAATGGAACCTCCAGAACCTTTAGGAAATCTAAACAGTTTTCTTTCCCTGTGCTTACCTTCCCAGTAATGCTCTCTGGAAAGTAATTTTTTTTATGTAAAACATTTCCATATTAGTACTTTTGTATAAGAAGACTCAAATAAAAGAAAATAATGAAAGAAGAAAAGTAAAAAAATAGCTTGCTTCTGTTTGTATTCAGACAATACTGGTTCTTACTCTGGAGGCAAATGGGATGCTTTATCATTAGTTCTTGGGGATTATCTTAGATCATTGAATGTTGTCATTCACAGTTCTTCATAATTATTAATATTGCTGTTGCTCTTTATAACATTCCACTGGTTCTGTTTACTTCAGTATGCATCAGTTCATGTAAGTATTTCCAGTTTTTCTGAAATCATCCTGCCTGTCATTTCTTTTTTTTTTTTTTCTTTTTTTTTGCTGAGGCAATTGAGGTTAAGTGACTTCCCCAGGGTCACACAGCTAGGGAATGTTAAGTGTCTGAGACCAAATTTGAACTCAGGTCCTCCTGACTTCAGGGCTGGTGCTCTATCCACTGCGCCACCTAGCTGCCCCATGCCTGTCATTTCTTATAACACGATAATATTTTATTGCCATCATATACCACAGCTTGTTTAGTCATTCTCCAATTGATGGGCATCCCTTTGATTTTCAATTCTTAGCCATCACAAAGAAATGCTATAAATATTTTTGTACAAATAGGTCCTTTCCCTTTTTTGAATGTCTTTGAGTTATAGACAAAGCAGTAGTATTCCTGGTTCAAAGTATGCACAGTTTTATGACCCTTTGGACATAGTTCCAATAGCTGGAACAGTTCACAACTCTACTAACAGTGGAGCAGTGTTCCAGTTTTCTGACATCCCCTCCAATTAACCAATATTTCTCCTTTTTTTTGTCATCTTAGCCAATCTGATAGGTATGAGATAGTACCCCAGAGTTGTTTTAATTTGCATTTCTCTAATAATTGTGACAGAACATTTTTTCATGTAATTATAGATAACTTTGATTTATTTTCCTGAGAACTGCTTGTTTATATCATTTGACCATTAATCAATTAAAAAATGACTCATATTTTTACAAATTTGACTCAGTTTTCTATACATTTGAGAGATGAGGGCATTATCAGAGATATTTGTTGCAAATTCTGCCCTTTCTCCCAGTTTTTAAATTTTATGTAACTAAAATCATCTATTTTACATTTCATAATACTCTCTATATCTTTTTTGGTTCTTATTCTTCCCTCATTCATAAATAGGACAGATAAACTATTTCATGCTCTCTTAATTTGTTTATGGTATCACCCTTTATGGGTAAATCACTTACACATCTTGACCTTATTTTTGCATATAAAATGAGTTTTTACTGCATTGTTTCCCAGTTTTCCCAGTAATTTTGATCAAATAATGGGTTTTTGTTCCAAAAGCTTGGATTTTTAGGTTTATCATGGCTAGATTACTGTGGTCATTTACTATATTATAACCTAATTTATTCTACTGTTCCAGTACTGTATTTCTTTGCCAGTAGCAAATTGTTTTAATAATTATTGCTTTATCATACTGTTTGAGATCTGGTATGACTAGACATCTTTCTTTCGCATTTTTTTTCATTGATTCCTTTGATAAACTTGAGCTTTTGTTCTTCCAGATGAATTTTGCTATTATTTTTCCTAGCTCTATAAATGAATTTTTGATAATTTGATTGGTATGGCATCAGATAATAGATAAATTTAAGTAGAATTGTTGTTTTATTATATTAGCTTAGTCTACTCACGAACAACTAATATATTTCCAATTGCTTAGATCTGACTTTGTGTGAACAGTGTTTTGTCTATCATGTCTTTCAGCAAGATATAGTTTCATTCTTTATCCCTTATTCTACTTTTGATTTTGCTTTGTCTGAGATCATGATTGCTATCCTTTGTCTGAGATCATGATTCTTATTCTTGCTGTCTTTGCTTCAGCTTATGCATAATACATTCTCCTCCAGCCCCTTATCTTTACCCTGTATTTCTGTGTTTCAAATATGCTTCTAATAAACAAAATATTGTAGAATTCTGATTTTTAATCCATTCTTCAATTCGCTTCATTTTATAGGAGAGTCCATCCCATTCACATTTATAGTTATGATAAGTAATTTTGTATTTTCCTTCATGCTATTTTTTGTTTGTTTATCTCCCCCGCTTTCTTATATCCCGCCATTTCCCTCTTCACAAGTTTTTTACTTCTGTTCACTGTCTTCCACAGTATACACTCCTTATCATCAATTCTCCCTCTCCCTTCTAATATTTATGTCCCTTTTTATATCATCATACAGTAAGACAGATATCTATATTCAGTGGAGTGTGTATATGATTCTTTGACCCAATTTTGATGAGTAATGTTTAAACTTTGCTCACCTCCCAATATCCCTTCCTCTCTTCCTTTATAATAGCTCTTTCATGCCTCTTTTATGTGGGATAATTTACCCCAATCCACCACACACACACACACACACACACACACACACACACACACACACACATTCCTTCTTCTAGTGCAATTTTTTCTTGTTCCTTTTTTTTATATAATCCCATCAAAGTCACCTTACATTCACACCTTCTGTCTACATATATTCTTTTTCATTGCTCTTATAGTAATAAAATTGTTAAGCACCTTGCCAAATAGAAATACAAATAGTTTAACCTTATTGAATTGCTTATGCAATTCAATTCTTATTTCTTTTATATCTTTTTATGTTTCCCTTGGGTCTTGTATTTGGAGGTCCATTTTTTTTAATTCAGCTTTGGCTTTTAATTATAAATGCTTGAAAAATTATCTATTTTATTAAATATCATTTTTTCCCCTTGAAAGAGATTATATTCAATTATTCTGGGTAGGTTATTCTTGGTTGTAATTCCAATTTCATGCTATGTAAAATAATTCTTTTTGGGTGCTTGCAAGACTTTCTCCTTAATCTATGAGCTCTGGAGTTTAACTATGATTTATTTGGGGATCTCTTTCAGGCAGTGATTGGTGGATTCTTTCAATTTCTATTTTGCCCTCTGATTCTAATATATTACTACAATATTCTTTGATAATTTCTTGAAAGATGTCTTCCAGGCTTTTTTTTTTCATCATAGCTTTCAGGTAGTTCAATAATTCTTACATTATCTCTCCTGGATCTATTTTCTAGGTCAGTTTTTTGAGTGAGAAATTTTGCATCTTCTCTTTTTTTACTTTTTAAAATAACCTAATATCTCATAAAGGCATTAGTTTTTACTCATTCAATTCTAATTTTTGAGGAATTATTTTCTTCAATGAACTTTTGTACTTCCTTTTCCATTTCACCAATTCTATTTTTAGAGAGTTATTTTCTTTAGTAAATTGTTGTATATCTTTTCTCAATCTATAGACTCTTTTTAATGATTCTCTTGAATTTCTCTTATTTCTTTCTCCCAATGTTTCTTCTACTTCTCTAATTTGCCTTTTTAAAACCCTTTTAAGCTCTTTAGGAATTCTTTTTTGGGCCTGAGACCAAATTATATTTTTCTTTTAGGCTTCATTTTGACACTATTGTCCTTTACAAAGTTTATGTCTCAATCCTCCCTTCTGACATGTCCTGAAGTTAGGACTTCCCTGGTACCTGGTCCTGGGGGTGGGGTTTACCTGCTGGCCTGCTCCAATAGTGCAACCTGGATGCTAGGTTGCTATGGAACCAGGGCCTGGAGGAGTAAATTTTTTTGCTGGTTGGCTTCAGGGGTGGGGCCCTGCTGCTGGGTTGCTATGGAAATAGGTCACTCACTAGTAGATCCAGGAGCAGTTTTTGTTGTTGGCCAATTCCAGGATAGGTCTTCACTACTGGTTAACAATGGGGTCAAGTCCTCTTTGATGGCTTGTTCTAGGGTTGGGTTGCTAGGGCACAACTTTGCTGCTCTGCATAGACTGCTCACTTGGTTAGGGGGCTGGCTTGAAGGAAGACCCGGCCTCACTGATGGATTGTACCAAGCTTGGAACCTTGTTTCAGGCCCCCTGCTGTGAGGCTATATTGCTGCTCTTCTCACTCCTCTCCAACCTCAGTAAGACAGACCTTTCCTATCTAGCTGGTAAGCTGCTTCCCTGTACCTAGATCAATTAGGAGGTGATTTTGTATTGTTTGGAGGGGAATTTGGGAAGGCTTCAGAGTATTCCTTCCTCACCCTGTTATCTTGGCACTGGAAATCCTGCAAATAAATTTTAAATAATAATAATAACTGATATTTATATTGTACTTTAGAATTATAAAATATTTTAAATCTATTATCATTTTATTTTCATAATAATCCTGTAAAGAATGTAACAAAACTATTATTATCATTCCCATTTTATAGATGGGGGAACTGGGAGCCCAAGAATGACTTTCCCAAGATGCCACAATGATTAAGTAGTCAAGCTATTTTTTGTTTATTTTTAACTTTTAATATGGGAAAAAATATAAGTGAATATATGTTGTTAGTGTTTTCAGTACTGACTTCCTGAATTATCTGAATAAATTTATCTCTAAATCTTAATAAATCACATTTACATATTTTTATATTTTACAAATTACTTTTCTCATAACAATCCTGTGAAACAATACTGTGCAAATATTAATAATCACTTTTTTTACAGATAAAGAAGAAAAAGGCTTAGAGAGAATAAGTATCCATGATCACACATTAAGTGTTAAGTGGTAAAACGAAAACTCAAATCCAGGACTCTTGATACAGAGCCAGGCCTCTTTCCATTATACTATGTGTAATTGTCCTAGTAGCAAAATAAATGCCTTTTTTTTTTCTTTTTTGGTTCACAGAGCTCTTCTTCCCTATTGTATGTAATAATATGTAATCATCTTTAACACTAAAAGATAGTAGTATTGCTAGAACCCTTTCCAGTCAAATTGTTTTCAAACCTATTGATCTGCTTATTATAATTATACATAAGAATTTGAAGAAAAGTAATGTGATAGAGTGGAGAAACGATTGTCTTTGGATTCAATAAGACCTGGGTTCAAGTTCTTTCTATACTAGTTGTGTTATGATGGATAAGTCATTTTCATCTCTCATTTGACTAATTTATCCTCTCAATCTCCCAATGGCCAGCAAACTCTAAATTACACAGGAGTAGTAAATCTATTGCTGCTGGGAGTTCTCTGCATTCTTGAAATTTCAGGTCCAAATTTCAAGTGGGGGAGGGAGAAACTAATGATTTCTAAAATTTTTCACATTATTGTATTTTGAGGAATTAAAACAACAACAAACCAGCTTGTGCAAGAAAAGCATAGAATCACAGAATGTTTTCGGGAAAGGGGGCCTAAATGAGCATCTTGTTCAGCCTTACAGTCTAAGGCAAAAAAAGGGGAAATATCTTGCCTAAGGTTACATACAAATTAGGCCAGTAAAGCCAGAAAACTAGAGCTTGGTTAGTACATATAGCTCAAGGCTATAAGCCACAATGTATATCCAAAGAGAAAGCCAACAGGAACTCTTTGAACTACCTGGGTTAAGATGACTATTATTTTTTTACCCTTTTTTCTTAGTGGGAATTTATAGTTCCTCATTCTAGACAACTATTAACTCAATGTTAGAAAATTCCTTTTCTGTCATGTTAAAATTCACATTATCAATCTTTAAAACATATTTCTGACAATAAAACCTCATAGAACTTTGTTGGAGTTAGGAGACAAGGTGTAATTCCAATCACACACTTAAATCAGTTTAAAAGCAAACTGAAATGACTGAATTGTCAAGTTGGCAATTTTTACTTTCTCCCCTTCCTCTATTTTATTTGGCATTTAGACCTTCACAAAATCCTTTTGTTTTTCATTATGTTCAGAAAAGTAGTGCTATCTGTCTGAAAAATCTGGTGTCAAAAATCATTTTCATAAGGTCAAGATGAAAAAAGTATAGCCAGATAGAGATTCATTAGAAAAATGTTGGTGTCTTTTTTGGAGAACTAAAAGCTCATTGTCAGTTCATAGTGCAATATGACCAGCAAGAAAGTTGTTGTGATATTGGGCTGCACATAGAAAGACATAACATCTAAGAATGGGCTACTGATAGTCCCACAACTCAGGCTACATCTGGACTACTGTGTTTGGGTCTGGGAATCATATTTTAGGAAGGACATTAATAAGCTGTCAGTGAAAGATTGTGAAAAGCCTCAATTTCATGTCATATTTGGAGCACTTGAAGGAACTAGAGATGTTTAGTTTGTAGATGAGAAAACTTAAATGGAGGGAAAGGGGAAGTAAAGGAACATGATAGCTCTCTTTAAATCTGAAGGGTTGTTATGTATGTGGAAGAAGGATTAGACATTCTGCTTGGCCCCCAAGAATAGAATTGGAAACAGTGAATTTAAGTGGCAGAGAGGCAATTTTAATCTTAATGGCAAAGAAAAAAAAATGCCCCGACATTCATTAGGCCTAGTCAAAAAATGATTGAGTTGCCTTAAGAAATTGTGGGTTCTTCTCCAATGATATGCCGGAGTAAGCTCTAATTTTAGATTTTCAGTGTGAGAATTTGTCTTGGAAATCAACAAATGCTATGAATCATAATTTGATTTGTCATTTTTTTATTGTCTAGACTTAAGAGAATGATAGAGAAAATGTTAATAGTATAGATTAAATTTAACTATGTCACACACACATTTTGGGGGGGGCATGGGGGATAGCCAGTTATTAAAAATTTACCAGCGTACCACTGGTTCGTCCTCATTGGAAGTCTTCAAGGGAAAGCTTATAGCAAACACTTTGTGAGGTATGTTGTAGAGAGGATTCTTGTTCAGGATCTGAGTAGATAGGAAGGCCATTAGGATTCTCCCTGATTCTCAAAAATTATCATCCTGTTCTTCTGAGTGTGCTGTCTGACTACAGGTCCAGGATTTAGAATTTCACCTAATCATCTGTAGAACAGCTACATCTGCTGGATGATATTAGTTTGAATCTTTTCATTGCATGTGGATCTTGCTATAAGTCAATGTAATTTATTAAAATCTTCATTGACATAAAGGATAGATGAACATTTATTTTACTAGAAAGTTTTTTGCTTCATGAACAATTACAACAGAATTCTTTTAGGTAGCAAGTTCCCAAATTTTATTTCAAACAATTTAACTCATAAAAAAACTATTTAATGCAACATTTTAGGAATCAGGCTACAGTATTTTTATGCTATCATACTTAATATTAAGGAAATGAAGTATAAAGGGTATTGTATTAATGAAAATGTTTTATTTCATTTTTATTTCAAAAATTTATATTTTATCAGTGTGGGCACTTTCTACACCAGTGAAGATGGAAAAAGCTTAGTTGGTACATGGTCTTGGAGAATTATTGTGACCAAAAAAATCCATCTCCTTGTGGTCAACCTAGTAATGAGCTTCTCCAAACTTCACTAGAGTATTCCCCAGACCAAAGAAATAGTCAAAGATATACTAGAGTCAACTACAATTAACTTAAAAGAGCTAATTGTTAAATTTTTAGTATCAGAATTTATATCTCAGAAATCAGCAAACACTACAAATTAAGGTTTGATTTGTTGTTTTGCTAATTGTTTAGATTTTAGAAAGTGATGGAGAAAATATTAATAAAACAGATTAAAGCGCAAAATAAATCCTTTATACATTTTTTCAGAGAGACATTGGTTAATCATTTTCCAATATATCCTTGAATATAATTTATCATGATACTCAAACCTGAAACCTGGTTATAATATTAATAGTTGACATTATGATGGATAGATAGACAAAAGACAAAAAAAAATAATAAATTGATTGTGTCAAAAATAAGGAAAGTATTAGACTATGCTTCAGGAAAAACAGTTCAAATTCTATCTCTGACACTTACCATCTATATGATCCTGGCCAAATAAGCCACTTAACTTCTCTGATAATACCCATCTCCCAGGGCTGTGAGAAAACAAGATGAAATTTTTTGTGGTTCATCCTTTGCTCTCAAAGAGACCAATGATATCATAAGGGTGATGTCTTGACTTGTTCAAGGTGGGATTTGAACCCAGTTTCTCCTGATATACATCACCATGTTTGCTATTATATCATATCATCTTGGCATAAGTTCTATTAACATAGTTTCTGAAAGTGTTGGGTCCCTTCCATATCAGACTGAGGCAAGAAAGGGAAATTTTACTGTATATTTTGTATACAGTCTCCAAAATACCGACAATGAAAATTCTGCAGTCATTCATGATTAATGACACCATTTTTTTTTTTGGTCAACTTAGTAATTTTTTTCCTCATCAAATATCATATCATTCAGGAAATAGAGTTATGCCTAGCTAAACCAATGTTCTTGCTGTCTGAAACTACAGACTTGTTTGTTTTCTCTCCTTTTCTCTTTTTTCTTTATTTTCTTTCTCATTGTGCTTATTACCTATTGTCAAATAGTACAAAATTTATCAATATTTTCCCTATGATTAGGAACAGTTATGCTGACAGAAAGAGAAAGCAGATAGGTTGTAATAAGTATTTGAATTATATTGATCTCTGAACATCAATAAGCAATCCCCCCTCTTCCCATCAGAGACAGTGTGATTTTTAAAAACCAAACCAAACCAAACAAAAAAACCAAACAAACAAAAACCCAAAACATTGTCTTTTAGCTGAAATATCGGGAAAGACTGTCACCTAGTGGCAAAATGTATTCTATCCTGGACTGAACAGTTCTGCCCAGCTGCTTTGCTAGAGAGGTTGCCTTCAGTTTTCCTGTCTCCTCTGTAGTATTACAAAGTTGTTTTTCTTATATACAGATCATTGAACTAAGTAGTTAAATCTCAACTTAAAGTTTACTTCCAGAATCTTAAGCAGGAAAAAAAAAAAAAAAGGAAGGAGGGAAGAAATGTCATCTTAGAAGAGGAAGGTCATTCTATAAAAACCTATTTCTTTGTTGCTAGAGTTAAAAAAATAATAATTTGATGCATTTGTCCATAGACATAATCTTGATATGTGTTAACAAAGTAGATATTAATGTGGGATTATGGTCAGTATTATATAGTGAATGGGCCATGGATTTAAAATAAAAAGACCTACATTTGAATCTATCAAGAAATAGCTGTGTGATTTTGCACAAGCCACTTATAATCCCTAAGCCTCAATTTCTTCCCTATAAAATAATGTAATTAGGTAAGATGATTCTTAAAGTTATTAACATATAATTAATTAAGATTTGTGAATGCTAATTAATATTCATTTATTTTCCCTCTCACTTCTACATTCACATTAAAAAAAAAGAAGGAAAAGAAAAAAATCTCTTTAAGAATTCAAACAAGGACTTCCGGGGGGCGGAGCCAAGATGGCAGAGTGAAAACGTGACTGTCTTCATCTTCCTCCAATCTTCTCTCAAACCAACAATAAAATAAGCCTCTGAACTGATCTTCAAGTCAATGAATCCAGAAATATTTGGACACTGCTTTCTGAAGAACTTCATATCAGGTTTGTCTAACTCGGACAGAGAGATAAACAGTGGACTCGGGTGTAGGCCAGAAGTGAGGGTGGGACTCAGCTCAGCTCATTGTAGCAGAAACTCCACACTCCATACTCCAAACACCTGGAGTTTATCTGAGGCACTCAGGACACTCAGCCCTGATTGTGGACAGGTGTTCTGGCAGACTTGCCTTGTTTAAGGAGTAATCCTGATTTAGTCCTAGCCCCCACCGGCCCAGCACCTTAAGTTAATTCGACGAATTGCCCCAGGGCAAAGTTCTTCAGCCACCGTTTTTTCCAAGCCTTAAAGAGACATCCATGCTGTCTAAAAAAAATGAAGCAAAAGAGAGCTCTCACCATAGACAGCTTTTATCAAGAGAAAGAAGGGATGACCCCAGATCCTGAGGTTCCTTTAGACAAAACTCCAAAGGAAGTTATTAAGGACCATCACTGGTCCCCTTTTCAAAAGGCCTTTCTGGAAGATTGCATAAAGAACCTCATAAGAGAGCTGGAGGATAAATGGGAAAATAAATTGAAATCAGTGCAAGAAGGATATGATGCCCTTCAAAAGAGATATGAAAAAGACACCAATTTATTGAAAAATAAAATAAGTGAAGTGGAAAAAGAGTGCAATGAACAAAACAATTCAATTGGCCAGTTACAAAAGGAACTTAAAAAGGTAACTGAAGAAAACAACACTTTAAAAATAAGAATTGAACAAATGCAAGTGAATGACTCAATAAGACTTCAAGAATCAGTCAAACAAAAACAAAAAAATGAAAAATTAGAAGAAAATATGAAATATCTCCTAGGAAAAACAACTGACTTGGAAAATAGATCTAGGAGAGACAATCTAAGGATTATTGGACTTCCTGAAAGCCATGATGAAAAAAAGAATCTAAACACTATCTTCCAGGAAATCCTGAAAGAAAACTTCCCTGAGATTGTAGAATCAGAAGGCAAAATCACCATTGAAAGAATTCACCGATCACCTGAAAGAGACCCTCAAATTAAAACCCCAAGGAATATCATGGCTAAATTTCAGGACTATGGCACCAAGGAAAAGATTCTGCTAGCAGCTAGAAAGAAACAATTCAAATACAGAGGATAAATAATTAGAATCACACACAATCTGTCAGCCTCCACATTGAAGGATCGAGGGGCCTGGAACCAGATATTCCGAAAGGCAAAGGAACTTGGATTACAGCCAAGAATAACCTATCCAGCTAGAATGAGAATTATCATCCAGGGAAGAAGATGGTCATTCAATGATATAAGTGAATTTCACCTATTTCTAATGAAAAGACCAGATCTGAACAAAAAATTTGACCTCCAAACACAGAACTCAAGAGAAGCATAAAAAGGTAAAAAGGAAAGGAATCTTGAGAACTTTATTTCTACTATGGGGATACTTAAAGGTTGGGGGTATAATTAGCTAGATATTACTTTGATAATATGAAAAAGAAAACTAGAGGGGGAAAGGTTGTCATACTGGGGAAAAGAGGGAAAAAGTGGTAAAATAAGATCTAAAAAAAAAGGAGGTAAAAACAAGGTAAAATCTCTTGAAGAGGCAAGGAAAACCTAATATAATTGAGAGAAAGAGGGGAGGGAGATGAGCATTGTGTAAATCTTACTCTCATCAAGTTGGGTTCTAAAAGTGTATATCAGACACTTGATTTCACATAGAAACTTGTCTGTTGCTAGAGGGAAGTGAGAGGGAAAGGAGGAAAAAGAAAGGGATAAACTATTAGAAGGGAAAATAGAAGAATCAGGGGAAAGGAGTAAAAAAAAAGGGGGAGGGGATCTAAAGGGTGGTGGATTGTTTGGGAGAGGGGGTCATCAAAAGCAAAGTACTGAGGAGGGGGGAAGGGAGAAAGGGGAAAGCAAAGGGGAAAACATAACTTGGGTAAATAAGATGGCAGGAAATAAAGAATTAGTTATTCTAACTGTGAATGTGAATGGGATGAACTCTCCCATAAAGCGGAAGCGGATATAAGACTGGATTAAAAACCAGAATCCCACAACATGTTGTCTACAAGAAACACATCTAAAACATAGTGACACATATAGGATGAAGGTAAAAGGCTGGAGCAGAACCTATTATGCTTCAGGTGAACAAAAAAAAAGCAGGGGTAGCAATCCTTATCTCAGATCAAGTAAAAGCCAAGATCTAATCAAAAGAGATAAGGAAGGAAACTATATTTTATTAAAGGATACCATAGATAATATAGCAATATCAATACTAAATATATACGCACCAAGTGCAATAGCATCCAAATTCGTAGGGGAGAAATTAAGAGAGATGCAAGAAGAAATAGACAGCCAAACTATACTAGTGGGGGATCTCAACCTTGCTCTCTCAGAATTAGACAAATCAAACCACAAAATAAACAAGAAAGAAACTAGGGAGATAAACCAATTTTTAGAAAAGTTAGGTATGATAGATCTATGGAGAAAGTTGAATGGAGGCAGTAGGGAGTTTACTTTTTTCTCAGAAGTCCATAGAACCTATACAAAAATTGACCATGTGTTAGGGCATAAAAACCTCAAAATCAAATGCAGAAAGGCAGAAATAGCAAATGCATCTTTTTCAGATCATGATACAATAAAAATCACATGCAATATAAGGCCAAGAGAAAATAAACCAAAAGTTAATTGGAAATTAAATAATCTAATCCTGAATTATGAATGTGTGAAAAAGCAAATCATAGACACAATCAATAATTACATCCAGGAGAATGACAATAAGGAGACAACATACCAAAATTTGTGGGATACGGCCAAAGCGGTTATAAGGGGCAATTTTATATCTCTAGATGCTTACTTGCATAAAATAGAGAAAGAAAAGATCAACGAATTGGGCTTATTATTAAAAAAACTAGAAAAAGAACAATTTAAAAACCCTCAATTAAATACCAAATTGGAAATTCTAAAAATAAAAGGAGAAATTAATAAAATTGAAAATAAGAAAACTATTGAATTAATAAATAAAACTAAGAGTTGGTTCTATGAAAAAACCAACAAAATAGATAAGCCTTTAGTTAATTTGATAAGAAAAAGGAAAGAGAAAAATCAAATTGTTAGTCTCAAGAATGATAAGGGAGAACTTTCCTCCAATGAAGAGGAAATTAGAGCAATAATTAGGAGTTACTTTGCCCAACTTTATGCCAGTAAGTTTGATAATCTAAATGAAATGGAGGAATATCTACAAAAATATAGATTGCCCAGGTTAACAGAAGAGGATATAAATTATTTAAATAGCCCCATATTAGAAAAAGAAATAGAACAACCTATTAACCAACTCCCTAAGAAAAAATCTCCAGGGCCAGATGGATTTACATGTGAATTCTACCAAACATTCAAAGAACAATTAATTCCAATACTATACAAACTATTTTGAGAAAATAGGGACAGAAGGTATACGGCCAAATTCCTTCTATGAGACCGATATGGTGCTGATAGCTGAACCAGGTAGGGTGAAAACAGAGAAATAAAACTATAGACCAATTTCCCTAATGAATATTGATGCAAAAATCTTTTTTTTTATTAAAGCTTTTGATTTGTATAACATATGTATGGGTAGTTCCCCAACATTGATCTTTACAAAGCTTTCCATTACAAATTTTACCCCCAGTCCCCTCCCCTCCCCTAGATGGCAGGAAGTCCACTACATGCTAATAATGTTGAAATGCTTGAGAAGTTATGCAAGAAAAATCCTATCTACAAGAAAAAAAAAAAAGAATCAGAGAAAGGCAACACAATGCAAGTAAATGTCAATAGAGATCATGGAAATGTTACGTTGTGGTCCACATTTCACATCCCTCTCTCTGGGTGTATATGGTTTTCTTCAGTGAACAATTGGAACTGGTTTGAGACAATTTTTTGTTGCAGAGAGCTATGTCCATCAGAATTGATCATCATGTAATACTGTTGTTGCTGTGTATGATGATCTCCTGGTTCTGCTCGTTTCACTCAGCATCAGTTCATGCAAGTCTCTCCAGGCCTCTCTGAAATCGTCCTGCTGGTTGTTTCTTACAGAGCAATAATATTCCATAACATTCATATACCATAATTTATTCAGCCACTCTCCAATTGATGGGCATCCCCTCAGTTTCCAGTTTCTAGCCACCACAAAAAGGGCCGCCACAAACATTCTTGCACATGTGGGGCCCTTTCCCTCCTCTAAGATCTCTTTGGGATATAGGCCCAGTAGAAACACTGCTGGGTCAAAGGGTATGCACAGTTTGA
>JAJPUD010001824.1:109519-157355 GCA_023553655.1 Myrmecobius fasciatus
GATTAGGTCTGATTTTATTTGTGTGGAAAGTGTTTTGTAATTTAGTTTGTATAGTTTCTGACTTTTCCTTGGCAGATAGATTCCCAAATATTTTATCCTATCATCTGCTATTTGGAATGGAATTTCTTTTTGTATCTCCTGCTGCTGAACTTTGTTGGTAATATATAAGAATGCTGATGATTTATGTGGATTAATTTTGAATCCTGCAACTTTGCTAAAGTTGTGAATTATTTCTAGTAGTTTTTTAGTTGAGTCTCTAGGGTTCTCTAAGTATACCATCATGTCATCTGCAAAGAGTGATAATTTGGTTTCTTCATTACCTACTCTGATTCCTTTTATCTCTTTTTCTTCTCTTATTGCTAAAGCTAACATTTCTAATACAATATTAAATAGTAATGGTGACAGTGGGCAGCCTTGTTTCACTCCTGATCTTATGGGGAATGGTTTTAGTTTGTCTCCATTACATACGATGCTTGCTGATGGTTTTAAATAGATGCTACTGATCATTTTAAGGAAAAGCCCATTTATTCCTATACTCTCTAGTGTTTTTAATAGGAAAGGGTGTTGGATTTTGTCACAGGCTTTTTCTGTGATGCAAAAATCTTAAATAAAATATTATCAATGAGATTACAGAAAGTCATCCCCAGGATAGTACACTACGACTAAGTAGGATTTATACCAGGGATGCAGGGCTGGTTCAATATTAGGAAAACTATCAGCATAATTAATTATATTAATAACCAAACTAACAAAAACCATATGATTATCTCAATAAATGCAGAAAAAGCATTTGATAAAATCCAACACCCTTTCCTATTAAAAACACTAGAGAGTATAGGAATAAATGGGCTTTTCCTTAAAATGATCAGTAGCATCTATTTAAAACCATCAGCAAGCATCATATGTAATGGAGACAAACTAAAACCATTCCCAATAAGATCAGGAGTGAAACAAAGCTGCCCACTGTCACCATTAATATTTAATATTGTATTAGAAATGTTAGCTTTGGCAATAAGAGAAGAAAAAGAGATAAAAGGAATTAGAGTAGGCAATGAAGAAACCAAATTATCACTCTTTGCAGATGACATGATTGTATACTTAGAGAACCCTAGAGACTCAACTAAAAAACTACTAGAAATAATTCACAACTTTAGGAAAGTTGCAGGATTCAAAATAAATCCACATAAATCATCAGCATTCTTATATATTACCAACAAAATTCAGCAGCAAGAGATAGAAAAAGAAATTCCATTCAGAATAACGGATAATAGCATAAAATATTTGGGAATCTATCTGCCAAGAAAAAGTCAGAAACTATACGAACTAAACTACAAAACACTTTCCACAAAAATAAAATAAGACCTAATCAATTGGAAAAACATTAAGTGCTCATGGGTAGGCAGAGAGAACATAATAAAAATGACAATACTACCCAAACTAATCTACTTATTTAGTGCCATACCAATCCAACTCCCAAGAAATTATTTTAGTAGCAAAGTTCATTTGGAAGAACAAAAGGTCAAGGATTTCAAGGGGATTAATGAAAAAAAAGGCAGATGAAGGTGGCTTTGCTGTACCAGATCTAAAACTATATTATAAAGCAGTGGTCATCCAAACCATTTGGTACTGGCTAAGAAATAGAGCAGTCGATCAGTGGCACAGGATAGGTTATCAGGACAATCTAGGCAATAACCTTAACAATTTAGTGTTTGATAAACCCAAAGACCCAGCTTTTGGGATAAGTACTCACTATTCAGCAAAAACTGCTGGGAAAATTGGAAACTAGTGTGGAAGAAATTAGGGCTTGACCCATACCTAACACCACATTCCAAGATAAGATCTAAATGGATTCAAGATCTAGATATAAAGAGTGATTTTGTAAGCAAATTAGAGGAACGTAATATAGTTTACCTCTCAGACCTGTGGAGATCGAATAAATTTATGTCCAAAGAAGATCTGGAACTCCTAATTGAACACCAGATGGATAATTTTGATTATCTTAAGTTAAAAAGTTTCTGTACAAACAAAACAAATGCAGACAAGATTAGGAGGGAAGCATCAAATTAGGAAATCATCGTTACATTTAATGGTTCTGATAAAGGCCTCATTTCTAAAATATATAGAGAATTATCTCATATATATAAGAATTCAAGCCACTCTTCAATAGATAAGTGGTCAAGGGATATGAACAGACAATTTTCAGATGATGAAATTAAAACAATTTCTAGTCATATGAAAAGTTGCTCCAAATCACTATTGATCAGAGAAATGCAAATTAAGACAACTCTGAGGTACCACTACAGACCTGTCAGATTGGCTAAAATGACAGGAAAAGATAATGATGAATGTTGGAGGGGATGTGGGAAAACTGGGACACTAATACATTGTTGGTAGAACTGTGAACAGATCCAACCATTCTGGAGAGCAATTTGGAGCTACACTCAAAAAGTTATCAAACTGTGCATACCCTTTGACCCAGCAGTGTTTCTACTGGGCCTATACCCCAAAGAAATCTTAGAGGAGGGAAAGGGATTCACATGTGCAAGAATGTTTGTAGCAGCCCTTTTTGTAGTGGCTAGAAACTGGAAACTGAAGGGATGCCCATCAATTGGAGAGTGGCTGAATAAATTATGCTATATGAATGTTATGGAATATTATTGCTCTGTAAGAAACGACCAGCACGACAATTTCAGAGAGGCCTGGAGAGACTTGCATGAACTGATGCTGAGTGAAACAAGCAGAACCAGGAAATCATTATACACGGCAACAACAATATTACATGATGATCAATTCTGATGGACATGGCTCTCTGCAACAAAGAATTGCCTCAAACCAGTTCCAATTGTTCACTGAAGAAAACCATATACACCCAGAGAGAGGGAAATGAAATATGGACCACAACGTAACATTTTCATGATCTCTTTTGACATTTGCTTGCATTGTGTTGCCTTTCTCTGATTTTCTTTTTTTTCTTGTAGATAGGATTTTTCTTACACAACTTGTCAAGTATTTCAATATTATTGACATGTAGTGGACTTCCTGCCATCTAGGAGAGGGGAGGGGACTGGGGGTAAAAGTTGTAATGGAGAGCCTTGTAAAGATCAATGCTGGGGAACTACCCATACATACGTTACACAAATAAAAAGCTTTAATTAATTTAAAAAAAAAAAGAATTCAAACAAAATAAATTATCACATTGGCCATGTCCAAAACTGTGGCTCTTCCTATATATTCACACACACACACACACACACACACACACACATATATTCTTTCTATATATCACCTGCATGTCAGGATGTAGGGTACATTCTTCCTCATCAGTTCTCTAAAATCATGGCTGGTCATTGCTCTGATCAGAGTAATGTTCTAGATCTAAATCTATGATGATTTTCTTGCTTCCCTATAAACCCAAACCCCTGCCTGTGTCTCCCACTGAGGGGAAATCTACTCAGGTCAACTAAATCTGTAAGCTTCCATATGCCTGAAGGACCAAGCACAGCAACACCTGATTAAAATCATTCACTGACTAAGGAAACAAGGAAACAGTTGCTGAATTGTTACTACTTGGAGTACGTCTCTCTAATTGAGATAAAGAAAACAAGTGAGGTGAGAGTGCAATTAGTCACAGAATGTTTGTGTGGCAGTGTATAGCCCCCTGAGCCCAGAGTGAGGAAAGCCTGGATTTAAATTCTGTTCCTGGCCTTCACACTGGCTGCATGACCAGTAACACATAACTTAACTTTTCTACAAT
Organism: Myrmecobius fasciatus; assembly: GCA_023553655.1. Classification (NCBI taxonomy): domain Eukaryota; kingdom Metazoa; phylum Chordata; class Mammalia; order Dasyuromorphia; family Myrmecobiidae; genus Myrmecobius; species Myrmecobius fasciatus. The sequence continues at coordinate 113,274 of JAJPUD010001824.1, forward strand.
TTTGTTTTCCCATCTGTAAAATGGAGTATTGCCTATAATATTTACCTTGCAGGATTGCTGAGAGTTCAAATCAGATGGAGTATGTAGAGTGATTGCACAGATGTCATCATTGGAGCTGAAGAAGACCTCAGAGAGCACTTAGTGAGATGATTAGGTGTACTTGAAGTTTATTGATCCTTGGTCCTTGAAAGTCAATTTAGCAAATATTTGGAAAGTTATTTGTTATTTGCAAGGCACTGTGATGAGACCTGGAAGTAAGAAGAAAAACACTAAATCTCTGACCTTAAAGAGTTCATAGTCTAGTAGGGAATTCAACTGAATTCATTTCAACAAACACTGATGTAGATACTGTGTTAGGCATTGGTGATAAAAAGACAAATATTAAAATAATTTCTATCCTTAAGAAGCTGACATTCTACTGGGGAAAACAAAGTAGGCCACAACATAGCATTCTTACTCTCTCTCTGTTGTTGTTTGCTTGCATTTTGTTTTCTCAGATTTTTTTTTTTTTCTTTTTGATCTGATTTTTCTTGTGCAGCAAATTAACTGTACAAATATGTATCCATATATTGGATTTAACATATATTTTAACATATTTAACATATATTGGACTACCTGCCATCTAGGGGAGGGGGTTAAGGGAAGGAAGGGAACTGCAGGTTTTGCAAGGAAAATTATCCATGCATATGTTTTGTAAATAAAAAGCTTTAAATAAAAAAAAAAATGTAAACTCCTTTGGGGCTGGAACTGACTTTTGTAATGAAGGGTGGTGGCCTGAGATTTGAAAAGAATCCTTTATTTTTTGCACCTAGCTTTCCTCCCTGATCTTCTCCCTTCTAGAATGTAAGCAACTTGGGGGCAGGGATTGGCTACGTAATGAAGGGTAGAGATTAATGTTGTGTAACTTCTGTAACATCCATTTAATGAGAAATCAGGGGAGGGACTTGTGCTTCCGTTCCCTTTCCTGCAAGAATGTAAAATAAATCTTTCCTGCATTCATCAATGAGTCTGTAAAGTTCTTGGTAAAATATTGTTTCTTACATCTCCTTCCCTCCTTTCCTCTCTCTGTCCACATAGGATATTATACCTTTAGCTACAGATGCTTTTAAAAGCTTTTTTTTTTTTCTTTTGCACCTCTGAACCCTTCCAAAGTTTACTGACTAGATTTCTTTCTTAAGGACCCGGTCTTAAACCAAAGCCAATCTGATTCTCATTGGCCACCAATAGGTTCTAAAAAGTCAAGCCCCATTTGGTCATTGTTTGGGTCCTGATCTACTCAGATTGAATATAAATAGCAGTCTTTTCTGCTTTGATCAGAAACCCTGACAGTCTTCTCCTCCCAGATTCATTCATTCACTCATTTATTTATTTAGACTTTTTCTTTTTGGACTAGGTGAAAGAGGAGATTCTTTGTTTCAATAGCTACCTGGCCTTAATCACTGAATGGGTATGGCCTCAGTCAAATTGAGACCTGTGAAATACCTTAGCTTAAAAAGGCCCAGGTTTCCCACTTCATCCAGGGACATCTCCAGTCATTCTGATCTATGTTCTGCCACTGGACTCAGATGGCTCTGAAGGGAATGTGAAGGAGGTGACCTTGCACAGCCCTCCCTCACTTAAATCCAATTCACTTGCATGTCATAGCATCATCTCCCTAATGTCATGGTCCTCTTTGAGAATGAAAGACAAACAAGTCTGTGTCATTATATTTAATGAAATTAGTATTTTTATAGTTTGTTTTTTTGATCCATTCCTTCTTTATGATTACATTATTTGGTTTCCAATTATTTTTTAAACTCATATTTCAAAGGGCTTTTATTCAGTGTAATTCTTACTACATTATGGTCCCAAAAGAAAGCATTTAATATGTCTATATGTCTGCATTTGTTTGTGATATTTTTATGCCCTAAAATACTTTTTATGAAGGCACAATGCACAGTTAAGAAAAGAAAAGATATAGTTTTCTATTCCTATTCAATTTTCTCCAGAAGTCTATCATTTTTAACTTTTTCTAAAATTCTATTCATCTCTTTAATATATTTTTTAAATAGACTTATTTAGGGGTTTTTGATTACATACTTTTGTTGTCTATTTTATCTTGAAATTCATTTAACTTTTCCTTCAAGAATGTGGATGCCATATCATTTGGTGCATATACATTTAGTCTTGGAATTAAGTCATTCCCTATAGTACTTTTAAGCAAAATGTAGTTTCTCTGACATTCTTTTTGAATTTGGTCTATTTTTGTTTTTACTTTATTTGAGATCATGGCAAGCTACCCTTTCATTTTTTACTTTAGCTAATAATGATAGATTATACTTCAGTTCCTTATTTTTACTCTCTCTGTATCTTTCTGCTTCAAGTATGTTGCTTGTAAACAATATCTTGTTGGATTCTGGTTTCTAATCCATTCTGATATCTTCTTCTATTTTATGTGTTAATTCATTCCATTAACATTCACAGTTATGATTACTAGCTGTTTATCTCCCTTCATTCTATTTTCTTCTATTAATCCTTCTCCTTTTTTTTTTCCTCTGTCTCTTCCTCAAAGGTGTGTTTTGCTTTAGACCATTGCCTCCCTTAATCCATCCTCTCTCTTATTATTACATTTCCCTTTTCTCTTTTCTTCTTTCCCTCCTCCTTTCTTTTTTTATAAAAGCTTTTTATTTTCAAAACATATGCATGGATAATTTTTTAATGTTGATCCTTGCAAAACCTTATGTTCCAAATTTCCCTCCCTTTCCCCCCATGCTCTCCCCTAGATGGAAAGTAATCCAATATATATTAAACATGTTTTTAAAAATTTTAAGTTCAATATATGTATACATAGTTATATAATTATCATTCTGCAAAGAAAAAATCAGATCAAAAAGGGGAAAAAATGAGAAAGAAAACAAAGTGCAAGCAAACAACAACAAAAAAAATGAAAATACTCTTTTGTAGTCCACATTCAGTTCCCACTGTCTGTGAGCGTAGATGACTCTCTTCATCACAAAATCATTGGAACTGGTCTCAACCCCTCACTTTCTTATTGGGTAAGAGGAATTTCTATGTCCAACTCTGTGTGTATGTGTGTGTGTGTGTGTGTGTGTGTGTGTGTGTGTGTGCATGTGCATGTTCTTCCCTTTCCCTAGTTCAGATGAGAGTTCAAGCATTGCTAGTGCTGTTCTCATTCCTTTTTTTCCTCCATTGTAAAAAATCTTCTTTGTACAAGTTTTTTTTTTTTTTTTGTGAGATAATTTCCCCTATTAATCCTTTCCTTTCACTCTATTCCCAGTACATTTCTCTTTCTCACTATTCCCTTCTTCTTTTGAGATCATCCTAAAATATTAAACTCACATCCTAGTCTTCTAAATAGACTCCTAACTGAGTAACTGAATGAAGACACACTCATGGGAATATAGCCTTAAACTATATGTTAATTGTGACTTGAGACTTTATAATAACAAATAGATCTATAGTTAAATAAATTGCCAGCTTTTGTCCCCTCCTGTTTCCCACCACCTCTTAATTAGTATTTAAGTACCTCTTTTAAAAGCAATTTATTCTTTTGTTTCTGGATTAGATTTCTGTGATTAAAATGTAAGCCCTAACTTCCCCACAAAATGGGAGAAAAGGCCAGGCTGTGGGGGAAGGGAAGTGGGGCTGGAGGCTTTTGCATTCAGGCTATTTAATTTGTGTTTTGCACTTTTTACTTTGCCCTCCTTTTACTGACAAACACCTTGTCAGATGGGAGATGCCCTTTTCCCTGAGATCTTAATAAATCCTTGCTGCATCCGTTTTTTAAGAGCTCACCTTGTATGAGCCCATTGATCTCAGAGGTGAGATGAATGAGGCAGGGGAACTCATAGGGTATGAAAAAAGCACCAGTTTATTATACCGCACAGCCTTGTTGATATACAATTTTGCAAGCATGATCAGCATGTGAACAGTAGGCAATCCCCAATCACCATTCAGTGAAGCAGCTCGTGGGCATTGCATATGCATGGTATTTGCCAATGGGAGGAGAGCCGACCCAGCCATGTCAGCAACCTGCTCACAGGTGAGAGGCCCTGTCAAGGCATCCCTGCTCATGAGCAACTAGCTGTGACCCTCAGGCTCAACCCATTCCCATGCCATGCATCAGTGCTCCTTGCTCAACAAGGGAATTTCTGCAACATGGCAGAAAATTTATTGTGTACCACAGGTTGAGGTGGCCTCAGTACTCCCTCTTGGCAGGGTCCCATAGCCTAGCAAACCCCTTTTTGCTTTTTCTTACTCTGAGAATCTCTGATTGTTTTTGTGGTCACTACTGTCCCACACATATCCTAATGATGATAAAGGTTTTAGGGATTACATGGAATATTTTCCCATATAGGAATATATAGTTCGACTTTATTAAATCCCTTGTTATTTCCTACTTGTGTTTATATTTTTATGCTTCACTTGAGTATTGTGTGTGAATGTAAAATTTTTTTTATTCAGATCTTGTTTTTTCCTCAGGAATGCTTGAAAGTACCCTCTTTCATCAAATATCCATTTCCCCCTGAAGGATTACACTTAGCTTTTCTAGGAAGGGTATTATTGTTGCACCACAGTTCCCATGTCTCAGTTTCCCTCAATTGTTCTGTCTCAGTTTTCCTTAATTATTCTGCTTCAGTAGCAAACCCCCTCCCCTTCTGAACATTAGGACTGATATAATTGAGGCTGCAGAGTTATGGCCACTGGCATTACAAAGAGTCATAAAACCTCCAGATGGCCTATCTCAAATACTTACCCCTTATCTTTATGGCTTCAGACTCAGTGTCTCCTAGCTTCTTCCAAAATTTAACAGAATTTATGATCCTTCTTCCATATCCCAACTGAATTTATAATCCTTTCCTGGAACTCCAATCCCCCCAGTACTCTGCCTCTCAAGCTGCCTTCAATTTCCCTGAGCTCTGGAGCCCTATAATCTTGGAACCCTTCACTAGTCTGCTGGATACACTGAGATCCAGATGGCTGGCTAATATGGCTGCCAGTCTAAACCCTCCATGGACAGGATGCTTTGAGACAAGAGTCCTGTTCAGTCCCATCCATAGCTATGGATTCTAAACTCTCCACCACTATTAATAAAATATTCATAATCTCTAATCTGTGTTACTGCCTCAGTTTCTCTGGAGCATTACAATTATAAGTTATAATCCTAGCTCCTGTGCTTCTGGAATATCATATTCCAAGCCCTTTCTCTCCTCTCCCTTGCCCCCACCCCCAACTTCTCTGTAATGGTAATGGCTAAATAGTGCAATCCTGCCTGGCTTTATAGTATTTAAATTATTTCTTTCTGGCTATTTGAAATATTTTCTCCTTCAACTGGGAGCTCTGGATTTTGAATATACTATTCCTGGGAGTTTTCATTTGGGATTTTATTTAGGAAGTAACTGGTGGGTTCTTTGTCATCTACTTTGTCATGCAATTCTAAGACATCTGGGTAATTTTCCTTTATAATTTCTTGAAATATGATGCCTGTGCTTTTTTTTTTGTTAATGTAGCTTTCAGATATTCCTACAAATATTAAATTATATTTCTCTTGATCTGTTTTTCAGATCAATTGTTCTTATGAGAAATTTCATATAAATAACTAACTTCTTTAATTAATTTTTTTCAATTAATAACATTTTTTCTCTCCCTCTTCCATTCCCTGTCTCACCCCAAAAGAGAGGAAAAATACTTGTAATAAATATGCATAGTCAAACAAAACAAATAATTGTATTGGACATGCCCTAAAATATATAATATGGCTTTTTTGCATGGTTTGTGCTACTCTTCTGTTCCTGTTTATAAAAGGAAATTTCATTAGAAATTTGCTAGTCAGATTATGTATAGAGATTTGAATACAAATATTTGGGGCAGTGTTCTCTACTGTCTTAGAAATATAGAAATTGAACCCCAGGACTTCTGAAGCCAAAGCTAGCACCCTTTTCACTGTAATACACTGTATTATTGTTCTCTCTGTAAACTCTTCCTCTTAATTTGTCTCCTCTGGTAGCTTCCAGTAACATCTCTACTGAAATGACTCCCAAATCTCTTAATGCCTGACCTTTCTTAAGTTCCAAACCTATAAGTAGACCTCAATTTCCTCATTTGTAAAATTAAAGGGTTGGGCTAATGACTTCTAAAATCTCCAGCTGCCTGCTCAACATTTATACCTATATATTCTGTTAGCTACACAAACAGGATCAGAAATAAATAAGACCAAAAAACTCTAAGGTATTTTACATGATGAGCTCAATTGTCAAAATGAGTCAAATGTGAAATGATCAATCTAGCTGGTTTGAGCAATTTTTTTGGGTTTTGTTTGTATTTTGAGACTGCTCTTTCTATCTCACCCAGACTGGAAGTGAAGTAGACACTCACTGGCCAACCCCCATTGCTGAGCAGCAAGGAAGCTTAGACCTGCTCCTTTGAAGAAGGCCAGTGTACCATTCTCCTTCCAGTCCCCCAGCTCCCACCTCTTGACTCATGCCTAATTAACATTAGTCATATGGCAGCTCAAAACTCCCAAACTCAATCAACTATCCACTAGCCTCTGCCTTACAATAGTCAAATTACAGACGTGAACTGCCACATCCAACCTAAATCTGCTCAGATTCTTAAATACTCTTACTTATTAAGTATTCCTCAGGCTTCAGCTCTCTCCAAAAGGATCCTCTGAAGCTACTAGTTCATATCTTTCTTGTGTCTAGGGCTATTGAAAATTCCTATTTCATGATATTGTCTAAATGTACTACATGAGAGAATCAATGAATCTTTTATTCTTACCATCTAGGACAAAAAGCCTGCTTTAATCAAAAATATCACAATAACTTCAGTGGACCCCCTACTTCATCCAAGGAGCAGGAACATCATCAACAACAAAAATGATGTAATAGCAATAAAATGATAATGCTGATCCATAGAAATTTAAGAATGTTTTAGTAGATGCTGCCATAGGAAATACTCAATCTCCACTTACTGCAGAACAAAAAAAAAAGCTTGAAAAGCATGAGACCAAGTAAAAGAAATAAAAATAATATAGGAACATGATATCATCTCGATTACCTTGTATGCTAGTGAAATTGTTCCAATGGACTTTTTTTTTTTGAATGAAAAACATTTATTTAGTAATTTAAGGTTTGCATAATAATTTAAATGTATTATTTCATTTAAAACAGAAACCTTGTGAGGAACATGCTATAGGTAGTATCTCATTTCTTTTTTTTTTTTTAATAAAGCTTTTTATTTGCAAAACATATGAGTGACCTTTCAACATTGACCTTTGCAAAAAAAACTTTTTTTTTCCCAAGCTTTTCCTTTCCCTCCCCCCGCCCCCCACCCCTAGATGACAGGTAATCTAATACATGCTAGATAGGATAAATTATATGACAAATACAATACATGTATACATATCTATAAAGTTATCTTACTGCACAAGAAACATCAGATCTAGAAAGAGAAGAAGAAAAAAAAAACAACCTAAGAAGGAAAACAGAATGCATGGAAATATTCACAGAAAGCGTTAAAATGCTGTGTTGTGGTTCACTCTCAGTTCCCACAGGCCTCTCTATGGATGTATATGACTATCTTCATCGCAGCACAACTGGTTTGAATCACATCATTGTTGAAGAGAACCATGTCCATCAAAATTGATCATCGTATAGTCTTGTTGCTGTGTATAATGTTCTCCTGGTTCTGCTGATTTCACTCAGCATCAGTTCATGCAAGTCTCTCCAATTCTCTCTGAAATCCTCCTGTTGGTCATTTCTTACAGAACAATAATATTCCATAACATTCATATACCATAATTTATTCAGCCATTCTCCAATTGATGGGCATCTTTTCAATTTCCACTTTCTTGCCACTACAAAAAGGGCTGCCACAAACATTTTTGCACATGTGGGTCCCTTTCCCTCCTTAAAAATCTCTTTGAGATATAGGCCCAGTAGAAACACTGCTGGGTCAAAGGGTATGCACTGTTTGATAACTCTTTGAGCATAGCTCCAAATTGCTCTCCAGAATGGTTGGATCCGTTCACAGTTCCACCAACAATGTATCAGTGTCCCAGTTTTCCCACATCCCCTCCAACAGCTATCATTATCATTTCCTGTCATTTTAGCCAATCTGACAGGTTCCAATGGACTTTAAATGAATCTATGGAAGATGAGCTAACAATTCAAAACCTGTATTTAATTAACACCAAGAAGTTATTTTATCCATAGATAACAATCCATAGAATATTAAACATAGAAGAACAATAATTGGATATATCCCCCAGGACTACTTTAATCCAAACACCATTGAAAAAATAGAGAATTAGATGATCATAAAACTGATATTTATATTTCAAGGTTTCTACTCTGGCTTTCATTTCCATCTTACCCTCACCAGAAATTCTGACTTTGCCCTCAGAACCACTTTTGAGTCTGGTAAGAAATCTTTCTTTATCTTACCAGAATTAGTTCTGGGCAACCAGCTCCAAAACATGCAGGAATGTGCATAACATCTCCTTATGTGCTCCTCATTCCAGCTCTCCTTTATGTATTCTTTCCATCCATCCATCAATAAACATTTGTTGAACACCTACTATGTTCTAGGCACTATGGTAACAACATGGGGTACCAAGAAATATAAAAGACAGTTTCTATACTTAAGGAACTTAATAGTCTAGAAAGGAGTGAAAACATGAAAAGAACTATATATAAATAAACTATGTAGAGGGTAAATTGAAAATAATCAGCAGAAGGAAAGTACTAGAATTCAGAGGGATTAGGAAAAGTTTCCTACATAGAAAGTGGAATTTTAACTGGAGCTTAAAGAAAGCCAGGGCAACCAGGATGCAGAGATGAAAAACATTCTGTGCATAGGGGACAGCCAGAAAAATGCCAAGAATCAGGAGATGGAGCATCTTATGTGAGGAATAGCAAGGAGGCCTGGGTTATGAGATTACAGAATACATGATAGGAGGCAAATCGTAGAAAGACCAAAAAGGTAGAAGAATGCCAGGCAATGAAGGAGTTTAAAAAACAGAGGATTTTATGTTTGATTTTGGGGGTAAGGGGAAACCACTGGAGTTAATTGAGAAGACATGGTTATACCTGCATTGTAGGAAGATCAGTTTGACAGCAGAGTGGAAAATAGACTCAAGTGACAAGATACTTGTAGAATGTAAACTTTTTGAAGTCAGGGACTATGTTGCTTGCTTTTATTCAGGTCTTAGTATAGTGCCTGACACACATTGCGTATTTAACAAATGTTATCACTCTCTTTAAGATTTACAAGGAGTTTTGTATCATTATTTCATTTGAGCTTCCTAACAACTTAGTAAGATAGGGATTACAAATATTCTTATGAGAAAGTGAAGTTCACTGAAGTAGTTATTTTATATGGGTAGAAGTGTCAAGCAACAAGATGTGTCTGAGGGCAGCAAGTAAGACAATATGACTGTAGTAATATTTGTGCAACATATTGTTCAGGTAAGGAGATAAATGAATGGGTCATTTAGTGAGAGTGAAAGATAGAACTTGTACAACAGCAGTGGTATTCAGAAGTATTGTTTATGAATTCTGTGAAAAGACATGCATAAGAATTTTTCCAGATGAGATGACATTGCGGGATTGTGATCCACCTTGGTAAAAGAAATATCCAGTCTCCCACTGAATTTTCTTGGCTCTTGCAAATTTTATCCCCTTAAATGCTTTTCTACTTATCTCAGCTTATCAAAATCTTACATGCATTTAAGGGTCTTATTCAAAAACCCTAATTGTTGATTATTTCAGTTGGATCTGATTCTCTGTGACTTCATATGGAGTTTTCTTGACAAAGATACTGGAGTGGTTTGCCATTTTTTCAGCTCATTTTACAAATGAGGAACTGAGACAAACAGGGTTAAGTGACTTGCCCAGGGTCACAAAGTTAGTAAGCCAAATTTGAACTCAGATATCCCTGACTCTAAGACTTGTGCTATATCCACTGCACCAACTATTTGTCCCCCAAACCCTAATTACTCTGACTGAAATGGGCTTTCCTTTTGAATCTTCACAACATTCTGATTATACTGCTTATGTGGCATTTACCATCTATACTGCCTTATATTATTCTGCTTCCTACCCCCCCCCATAATGACAAAAACTGCATATATCTCTCAATGCTTTGCACATAAATATTGCCATCCCCAAACATTGGCCAGAAACATCTTAAATGAGGGTGATTAATTAACTAAAAACAACCAAAAAAAACCGTGTCATAAAATGTCAGAGCTGAGAAAGGGCTTAGGATCATCTAATTCAATGTCCTAATTTTATGGAACAGAAAACAGAGTTCAAATTGAGAAAGTGACTTATAAAAGTCAAATACCACCTTGGATACTTATTAGCAACTAATGGGCCAATTGCTCAGTAACATTAGTAAAGTACCTACTGTGTACCAGGCACTAGACAAATCACTTAACTCCTCAGAACTCTGGTTTTTCAATCTGTATTATGGAGACATTTACTATTTATACTTGGAAAAAGTACTACATAAGTGTTATTATTATTGCAGATGAGAAAATAAAGTCCAGAGACAGCCCAGGCTACAATGGTAGTCATAAAGCTGTTATACAGATAGGTCTTTTGAGTTCCCAATCGATGGTTCATCTCAGTAGAACAAATAGAATGAAGACTCATGGGAGTCAATAGCTTTCAGCACCGGAGCTCAGGTCTCCTGATTCCCAGTGCAGTACTGGCTCATTCCTGAATAAATGGCTGAAAATTCTTTTTGTAGGCAAAGAGCTGGTGAACTGAACCAACAAAATTTGACTCTCCTCTGGCCCCAAATAATTGTACCAAGACCAGAGGCTGTTTCTGATTAGGAAACGCTTATTCCACACACATCGATTATAACTCTGCGAGACAGTGGGAAGTGTCACGGCTTATGTGATGGAAAGAAGCCTCCGGGTTAGACAGCAGCCTAGCCTGAGACACGCTGAACGATGCGCAGGGAGGGGAGCTAGCCAGACCTGAGTTCAAATTCAGCTTGACCTCTGTTTGCCTCGTTTTCTTCAAATGTAACATGGGCATAATACCACCTAACTGCCAGGGATCTGGGAGGATCAAATGAAATTATTATAAAGCACTCAGTACAGTGCCTACTATATAGTAAGCACGTTCTAAATGTTATTTCTTTATTATAACGTCTGTGTGATTCTGGATTAGCCATACAGCCCTTCTGGAGAAGCGGTGTGGTAATTTGGTTACAACGCAGAAGTGAGTCAGAAGACTTGAATTCACATCTAACTTCCGACTACCGCTGTGAGACTCTAGGCAAGGAGCTGAACCTCTCAGGGTTTCTGTTTCCTTCTTCGTGAAAGAAAGGTATGGGCTTCATTGTCTCTTGAGTCTGTTCCAGCTCAAAGGTTTCGATCTGTGACCGATGCTTCAGTGAGTTCTTAGGGACGACTGGAAACAGATGCCTCATCAATGAAACCACCACTAGCACAACTCACAATGCTAAATAAAAAAAAAAAAAAAATGGCGAGAGAACACTATAGCCACTGAAACCCGGTCCTCAGTGAAGCACAGGGAGACTGTAACACATGCGCAGAAGGTCCACGGCATCTGAGCCCCATTGTGTATGCGCAGTCTCCGCGTTCTCTTCCGGCAGCCGAGACTCTCGCGAGAAAGAGGAATCATCCCGGGAGCTGAATTCAAATAGACTTGGCGCAGACCCAACGGTGGCTCAGTGGAGTGGGTTGGTGAGTTCGGAGCTCGGGGCTGGGGAGGGAACGGACACCTTCCACCCTAACCGGGAGTGGGGGTGATGCAGTGATGAGAGGGATAAAGGCGAGGAGTTGAAGGAAGAGGACGCGGAAAGGGAGTGGAGGAGGGCTCGGGATGAAGGGAATTCTAAAGTAGAAGAAGCGAGGGCGAGGAGGGGGCGGGACATTAAAACGAAGTAAATCTACTTGGCCCTGGGGATCCATCTCTTCCTTTTACAGATGAGGAAACTGAGGCTTAGAGAGATTAAATAAATTGCTCGGGGAAGGCAGCCGTTTTGCAGTGTCACAAATAATATTTAAACCCAAGCTTTCTTGCTTCACTTATGGGAGTGGAGAGGTAGTGGTGGAAGGGTTATGTGCGTAACAGGTTTTTTTTTTGTTTGTTTGTTTGTTTTGTTTTAAAAAATGACTGACCCCTATAAGGGTTGGTAGGAATTGCAGTTAGGCAGTTAGGGTCCAGAGTCTGAAAACCTAAATTAAAACCCTGCCTTAAACACCTACTAGCTAGCTGTGTGTCCCTGGGCAAATCACTTAACCCTGTTTGCCTCAGTTTCCCCCTTTGTAAAATGAGTTAGAGAAGAAAATGGCAAACCCTTCTAGTGTCTTTGCTGAGAAAACCCAAGATGGGATCGAAAACAATTAAACAGTATTGCTTCTAACTGACATCATTACCCCGACTATTTCTAGGTGATATGGATACAGATAGAAAAAAAGAGGCAAACCCTGCTCTGGAGGAGCTCAATCCCAGTGGGGAAGGTCACACAAGATGTGGGTTTCAGCTGCAGGTCAAGTCAGAAATTTACCTCCTCTTTTTGATCATTCAATTTCCTTCACTTTTCTTTTGCTCTTGGGGACCAAGCAGAACAAGTGAGATCTCTCCTGTTTGGAAACACTTTAAAATATTAGTTCTTGTTCTCTGTCTCTTGGCAAGTTACTTCCCTCCCTGAATTTTAATACTCTCTTCCCCAGACTGTTAATGTGGCAATCAGTAAAGAATTGGGAGCTACTATTTTATATGGAGAGAGGGCATTTCTTTCTGGAAAGTTTTAAGTTGAGTTAAACTAAATCTTGAAGAATCCTCCAGAATGCTAAAAACTGAGGTATCATATGGGTCACCCACCTCATACCTCCTGGGTTCTCTTATGTGAAAAGTAGATTTAGAATCTGTAGCATGAGAAGGCTATATGGTAGTAGATGATACTGAAACCAGATTCAAGTTTGCTTCTGTACTTAGTAACTGAATACAAGTTATTTAGCCTTTTAATAGCCACTATCTTTTAAGTTGCAGAATTTCCTATTTATGGAAGAAATTTTCACAGCAAGAGTTTTTTGTATCACTTAAATCACAGGCATTGATGCTCCTATTCCTTTAACACTTCAAACCTACCCTCTTGTTCCCCACTGGAAGATAACCTCAAAAGTTATCTAGACCATTGTATATTTTTTTAATACCTGAAGAAACTGAGGCCCACAGAGATGAACAGCTTGCCATAGTAATAGAATAGAAAGGAAAACCACGTTCACATTTTATAAGGACCTAGTGGGAATGTATGATATGCACTAAATTATCAACTGTAGATAGGGACTTTGTGTATGATGTTAGAATGGATAACTGGCATTTCATTTATTGTTGTAGAGGGAAAGGTTGAAGCTCTCATACTTTTGACCTAAGCATACTTGGACTGTCTTTGGTCTAGTGGGATGCCAGACCTCTCTAATGATATTTCAATAGGATTTGCATTTCTTTGTACTATTCCTTCTCTGTACCCACTATGTTCTCTTAGAATTAATATTTTAAGGCCTACTTTGCAAACTTAGAAAAGCTCATGTGGAAAGGAAGGAGAATTTCTTTGGTGGTCCGAACAATTTGCTCTAAACCAAAAAGATAGTGAATAAAATTTGAAAGGTAAGGGACTCCTGAGTATATATTAAAGAAGATTTTAAAAATAAAGATGTAAACTTGATGTGATTTTAACTCCAATAAACTTAAATCATATCTTTTAAGAATTCAGACTAAGAATAATGCTGCCATTCCTTAAATTGAATTTTTATTCTTATTTTTAATAAAATCTTTTTTTGGAAGGAGGTAACCTCTAGAGATTCTGTATTTAATGAAGTAAACTTATACATATGGAAAATTAACATTGATAGGTTTTGAAAGTCCTAAGAGCATAAGTTTCCTTGAGTTAATCATGTAAACTTTATTCAAATTAAGTTGCAAGCTCTCTATGTAAATATGAACATTTTTTGATTCTCATTATTTCCTTGTTTATGATATTACTTAATGAAGGTTATAACTTCTAGTCTTCTTTTCTTATTAAATTTTATGCTCCTACTTTTAAGTTCATTCAACTAATTTTATGCTTGTATTTGAGTCAAATCACAAGCAATAAAAATTAATTTTTTGATAAGAGGAAATGAATTTGATTCCTAAGAATTCAGGAAATAATATATTCAGTTTTCACATGGAAACCAAAATTTCCCATTACCACTATTTTAATTTTTTCCTTAAATTTTGTATGAGCTCTAACTTTTTTGGGTTTAATTTTTTCTGATAGACTGAAAGCAGAGAAATAAAATGGAGTCTGAGTTGGTTTTGAATCTTCGTCGTCAGCTCAAAGAGGCTGAAGAAGAGCGAAAGAAAGCAGCACAGTATGGTTTACTGCTATTGGAGAGCCAAAATGATTTGCAAAACCAATTGGATAAAATGAGAAGTGAAATAATGAGCACAACAGAGGTAGGATTCTTTATTTGGACTAGATTGCCCCTGAGGTCTCTTCCAACTGAAATTCTTTGATTTACAAGGAAGATTTTTTTTATTTCTTAGTAGTGCAATAGGTTGTTGGCTTTTCCCTTTTAAAACTGATTTCATCATAGAAAGGAGATCTGAATCTTTATGATGGAATCATTCCACTTAGGAAAACTCAGAGGAGAAAAGCACAGAATCTAAAAATGAGCTTTGAAAAGTATCTGCATTTAGATAGGAGAGAGGAATCAGATTTAGAGTTTTTTTACATGTGTAGTTTGGATTCTTACATTACAAAACTCAATTTGGTTAATTATTTTCAGACAGTACTGTTTAAATAACCCCAAATAACATTTTATTGGTAATTATTATTTTTTTTTTAAAGGAGAGGAGCTACCTTTATCCCTGTCATTTGAGAAACTAATCTAGGCATACAGGGGAGAGTATAAAAATGAAGAAGTGAAATGGGATTCTTTTTCTCAATCTCTAACTGACCAAATTAGAACCAAAATTAGGTCCTTGTTCCTGTGCTATTCTGTTTCTGTAATGACCAGATACTTTCTTACAGTTTTGTCTACTTTCCCTTTAGTGCTCATGCCAATTATTTTTGGGGAAAGGAGTTGGGAATGGAAGTGGGGGGGTAGGCTGGAAGAATGGGGTAGGATACTAGTCCTATGATTTTTTTTTGGGGGGGAGGTTTGGTGTAGGCAACCACCCCGAAAGCTCTCTAGGAATAAAGATAAGCAGTTGCTTTTTTCATGATGGTTGCTTGGGATACTGAGAGGTTAAGTGACTTTCCTACCTATTGTGAAACCTGTAGTGTCAGAAACAGTTCTTAAATCCTTGTCTTCATGACTGAGAGTGACTCTCCAAATCATACTGTTTCTCAGTCTCTAGCCAAATCCTTTTACCTTGTCTCATGCTTTGAATGCCTTAGAATATATTTACCCAGCTTAGATTGGAGATTTGAGTTCTAGTGTCATCTCTGATTTTAGTTAACTTTAATGTGTGGTTTCAAATAGGACTCTTAATTTTCCCTGGCTTTCATTAGGACATTAAGACAGTAGGACATTACACTCAGTGACTGCTGAAGGCCTTTAAAACTCAACTCTTAGTCCTCATCTTCTATAAATTGAATTTGATAGATTCAAAATGAAATTTATTTTCCTTTTTAGGTCTAAATTGACTGTTTTTCTTGTATTTCTCACTTGAGTTTGTGATGCAACTGTCTTTTAATCACTGACTTTATTTTTTTCTTAATTTTTTTTCCAAAATAATTTTGTTACCCTGTTGTCTATTTTTATTATCACTAATCTTATCTAGGTTCTCAAAGACTTCATTACCTTTTATAAAAACTGACATCTTTTTAATACAGCTTTACAATTTACACAACAGTTAGCAAATGCTATCTTCCATTTTTAAAACAACTTTCTAAGATAAATAGTGTAAATATCATTTTTAGTCCACAGATGAGGAAATTGAGGCATAACAAAGTAAAATAATTTATAGCCAAGCCAGAATTTGAATGAGTCCTATTTCTACTGCACAAAACTGAATTCTAAATGATTTTACAATTGAAGAACAGATGAGAAATGTATGTGATAACTTAAATTTACTATGTTTGTATTGTAATGAATGACTCTTTCCATAGAATTATGAACAAGAAAAATTTACTCTTCAGAGAGAAGTTGAACTTAAAAATCGAATGTTAGAAAGTTTGAATTCTGAATGTGATGCCATTAGACAACAGCAAAAATTGCAATTGGAAAAATTGGAAGAACAGCTATCAAGGAGCCGTGGACAGGAAGTGAATGAACTTAAAAACAAGGTTTGGGGTGTCTTTTTTTTGTTTTCAAGCTTTTATTTTTATCTTGTTATCACATTCATTTCCAAGTTTATCCCTCTCTTTTCCAATTTGCATCCAGCTATTCGTTCCTTATAACAAGAATAGAGAAAGGAAAAAAAAGCTCCTCAGCAAAACTAATCAACACACCAGCTGACTGTGACATTATATGCAATGCTCCACACCTATTGTCCTATACCTCTGTGCAAAGAAGGAAGGGAGGTACAAGAGGTACATTCTGTCATCCTTGTCTGGAGGCCACCTTTAGTCATTATACTTAAATAGTGTTGAGTTTCATTTTCTGGATTTTTTTCTGTTTTTGTTGAAGTTCCTATGTATGTTATTTTCCTGTTTTTGACTTCTCTCTGCATCAGGTCATATGTTTTAAGACTTCCCTGAAGTTTTCATATTCATTGTTTTTTATAGTGCAATAATATCCCATTATTCATGTGCCATAATTTGTTTTGCCGTTGTCTAATTGAAGGACATCTACTTTGCTTATAGTTTTTTGTTACTATGAAAAGTGCTGCTTGTGCGTGATGTGCATGCATCTTTTTAGTTGTGGACCTTTATGGATGTTTTCATTACTTTTTAACATAATTCCAAAATTCTTTCCAGAATGGTTGGACTAATTTGCAACTCCATTATCAGTATGCCAGTGTTCCTGTCTTTCCACCCCTCATTTAACATTGACTTCTTTCCATTTTTTATCATTTCAAATTTTCAGGATGTGAGATGAAGCCTTAAGAATTGGTTTTATTTGTATTTCTCATTTAGTCATTTGGGGCACTTTCACATGATTTTTAGTTTTTGCCATTTTTCTTTTGAAAACTCTTAGTTTCCTTTGACTATTTGTCTCCTGAGGCATATTCACTGAGTATCTTGTATGCCAGACCCTTATCTGGAGATATGATTTTTTAAAACAAACAAAAAAAATGTATATGTGTCTGAAGCAAGTAATAAAGCTATAAAGGAGCATGTGTCATTTAACATAATATAATCAATATAATATAAAACACTTCTTCTCTTGGGAGAAAAATCATCAAATGAGTATGCTTGATTGACTAAGCCATTGGCCAGACTATCCTTCTGCCCTGCTTGGAAAAAGGAATCTGTAGTTATTTTGGGAAGGAGTTTACCCAAATTATCACTAAACTGTGCATATCTTTACACCCAGGGAATACCTCTACTAGGCTGTACCCCAAAGACATTAAATTAATAGAATAAGGACCTATGTGTAAAATATATTTATAGAAAGTGTTTTTGTAGTGTTAAAGAACTGTATACAAAAGGAATACTCCTCAGTTGGGCAATGGTTGAACAAATTATGGCATATAAAAGTGATGGAATGAAGGGAACAGTTTCAGAAAATCCTGGGAAGACTTGTATGAACTGGTACAGAATGAAAGAAGCAGAACCAGGAGAACAATTTATATGATAACATTATAAAGACAAACTACTTTGAAAGACTTTCGAACTCTTATCAACTCATTGACCAAAAATGATTTCAGAGGACTCATAATGGAGCATGCTACCTCCCTCCTGACAGAAATGGTGGACTCGGGATAGAATAAGACAAGTTTTGGGGGGCATGATTAATATAGGAATTTGTTTTGCTTGACTATGAATATTTGAATCAAGAAGTTCCCCACCCCCTAATAGGGAGAAAGGTAGGAGTGAAAGAAAATAGATTTTTGTTACTTGAAAAGAAAATTTTAAAATATTAAATTAAAATGTCCAGTACATTCTGTTTACTAAAGCTTGAAATTGTGTGATATATTTTAGAAGGATTTCATTCCAAAATTATTACATTAACCTTTAGTTATCTAAATGTGATACTTTCCCTAACTATAAATTTCCACAATTAACTATAATGACTTGGTTATTTTTTATATCAATTGTACATTTTTTTTAAGCTTGAAAAGTTGAAAGCTGAGTTAGATGAAGCTCGACTAAGTGAAAAACAATTGAAACACAAAGTAGAACATCAGAAGGAAATCTTGTCTGCTAAATCAGAGGAATTGCGGATAATGTCTGAACGCGTACATGAAACCATGTCTTCAGAAATGCTGAGTCTTCAGATTGAGATAACTGAGTTGGAAAGTGTGAAGGTATGAATTTATAGCTTACACATTTCCTAATTTTTTGTTTGAGTTATCTTTTATAGTATGATAATTCTTTTCTGTCTCTTAAAGTAAATGAGCTAGCTTTCAAGATGAAATGGTTATTGATCTTACTTTTATTAATCTTGTTAGAAAATACTATATCATCTTTTTGGAGACCTAGGACATATTTTAATTTTAAGTCTAATGGGATGCTTATATTATAGTGGCTAGTACCTCATGAAACAGAATTATTTAATACTGGTAGATGATGAATATTATGACAAAGATTAGAACTATATTTCAAGTCTAAAATGGTGTTGAAATTGAAATTGTTATGCATAAAGTTTTTGTCCCTACAATCCTAACCTGTGATTTACCAGCAGGAAACCTAAATTTTCAGGAAGACAAAATGCATAAAATGTCTAAGTTAACCCACCAACACATGTGCAAGATTTATGTAACTGCAGCTATAAAATACTTTACAGAAATAAAGAGAGACTTCTGTAATTGGAGAGAGATTCATTGCTCATGAGTGGGACTGTGCCAATCTTAAAATGACTTTACTACTTAAATTAACTTGTAGAACTTGACAAAATAAAATTCATTTAAAACAGAAGGTCTAAAATCTCAAGTGCAATAATGAGTAAAAGCATAAGTAAAGTGTCAAGGGAGGGATAACATTACCAGGGTTCAAATTGTATTATAAAGTAGCTATCATCAGAACTACTTGGTACAACTGTTGGGGGAAACTTGAAAGCAATTTAATAGACAATTAGACCAACATCTTATATTAAAATGAATACATAAACTAGCAAAAATAAATAATATAAGACATCTTTAACACCTTTGCACAAGGCAACAATTCTTTTTTTTAATTCTCTTAAATTTTGCTTGCATTTTTGTATCACTTTCATTTTTGAACTGATCTTTTCCCCTTTACTCCTCAATAAACCATTGCTTATTAAAAAGAAGAAAGGTACTCCAGAGCAACTCACATCAGCAAGATTGATATATTCCACACATCTAAACTTGGGCAAGGACTCTTAAATGAGAGGAGAGGCAATCATAAAAAGTAAATAATTTTTAACCACATAAAATTAAACAACTTTGTGTAAATCATTTGCAAAGCTAGAAGAAAAATAAGAATGAGAAAAATATGAACAAATAGTTTTCACAGAAGAATTTGTTCTCCATACATATATATTTATTTTTAAAGCTTTTCATTTTCAAAACATATGCATCAATAGTTTTCAACATTCATCCTTGCAAGACCTTATGTTCCAAATTTTTTTCTCCCTCTCTTCCCTCACCCCTTCCCCTAGATGTCAAGCAATCCAATATATGTTAAACATGAACAGTTCTTCTATATATTTTCCACAATTGTGTTACACAAGAAAAATCTGATCAAAAAGGAAAAAATTGAGAACAAAAACAAAATGCAAACAAACAACAAGAACAAAAAAGCAAAAATACTATGTTGTGATTCACACACTGTCCCTACAGTCCTCTCTCTGGATGAGATTGGCTCTCTCCATCAAAAGACCATTGAACTGGCTTAAATTAACTCGCTGTTGAAAAGAGCCATGTCCATCAGAATTGATCATTGTATAATCTTGTTATTGCTGTGTAGAATGTTCTCTTGGTTCTAGTCACTTCACTTAGCATCAGTTCATCTAAGTCTCTCCAGACTTTTTGGAAATTATCCTGCAGATCATTTCTTACAGAATAATAATATTCCATAACACTCATATACCATAACTTATTCAGCCATTCTCCAACTGATGAGCATCCACTTCCTTCACAAAATAATTAAAAAATATAAATGACTATTTGGAAATGTCCTTCAAATCACTTCTGTAAAAAAAAAATGTAAATTAAAATAACTGTGAGCTTTTATCTATACCCAGAAAATCAGGAAAGACGAGAAATACTATGGTAGAACCAAGAGAACCTGGAACACAATGATTACAATAATGTGTAAATGAAACGATCTCTAAGTGAAATTTGGACTCTTGAGTAACTGACAGTGCTAAAGAACAAAGAAATGATACCTCCCAACAATGGGAGAAAGGAAGGAAATATCTAAAACTGATAGAATTGTATTAAATTGTCATTGTAGTAGCTTTTTCCTAATCATTCTTTGTCAGAAGGAAAGGCCCAACCTTAGGGGAAATGGTTAGAAAGGGAGCACAGTATTTTGGCTCTGATATAATAATAAAAAGCGTCAATAAAATTTGTGATTTTGTTTTGTTTTTTAAAAATAAAAAATTTTCCAGAAAAAAAGGCCTTAGAACTGACCATTGGTTTTCTTTTTCTTTCTTTTTTTTTTTAAAGCTTTTTATTTACAAAACATATGAGTGATTTTTCTACATTGACCTTTGCAAAAACTTTTTTTTTTCCCCAAGCTTTTCCCCTCCTCCTCACCCCCACCCCTAGATGACAGGTAATCTAATACATGCTAAATAGGATAAATTATATGACAAATACAATACATGTATACATATCTATACAGTTATCTCACTGCACAAGAAACATCAGATCTAGAAAGAGAAGAAGAAAAAACAACCTAAGAAGGAAAACAAAATGCATGGAAATATTCACAGAAAGCGTTAAAATGCTGTGTTGTAGTTCACACTCAGTTCCCACAGGCCTCTCTCTGGATGTATATGACTATTTTCATCGCTAAACAATAGGAACTGGTTTGAATCACATCATTGTTGAAGAGAACTATGTCCATCAGAATTGATCATCATATAGTCTTGTTGCTGTGTATAATGTTCTCCTGGTTCTGCTGATTTCACTCAGCACCAGCTCATGCAAGTCTCTCCAGGCCTTTCTGAAATCCTCCTGTTGGTCGTTTCTTACAGAGCAATAATATTCCATAACATTCATATACTATAATTTATTCAGCCATTTTCCAATTGGTGGGCATCCTTTCAATTTCCAGTTTTTTGCCACTACAAAAAGGACTGCCACAAACATTTTTGCACATGTGGGTCCCTTTACATCCTTTAAAATCTCTTTGGGATATAGGCCCAGTAGAAACACTGCTGGGTCAAATGGTATGCACAATTTGATAACTTTTTGAGCATAGTTCCAAATTGCTCTCCAGAATGGTTGGATCCGTTCACAGTTCCACCAACAATGTATCAGTCTGACCATTGGTTTTCAACTAGGAAATCAACCTGCTTTTGGTCCCATTCTTTATACGTTTTCCTCTTCACCTTTTTAATAGGATCATCTGCCTAGCAATGGAAAGGACTTTTTAAAGATCATTGAGTCCAGCTTGCTTGTTTTATAGATGAGGAAACAAGCTGAGAAAGGTTAAGTGACTTTTTCAGTGTCACAGAGCTATCTGAAATACATTTGGAACATACATGGTATCTGAAGTAAATTTGAAACTCGTATGTCTTCCTGAATCTGAGCCCATTGCTCTGTCCACTGAGGTTTTTTTTTTTTTAAATGAAATGTTATTTCATTAAGTAGATATAAATAAATAAATAAATAAAAACAAATAAAAAATAAATTTCATTAAAAATAAATACATTTCATTAAATATTTCATAAATAAAAAAAGAGTGGCTAACTGAAAAGTTCTTTATAGAAAGTAGCTTTTTAAATTTTTTTTTTTTCCCATTTTGAACAGGCCAGTCTTGAAGAAAGAGTGAATGAGCTGCAAGATAGGCAAGAACAGCTAGAACTTATTAATAACAATTTACAGCACCAACTAGAATGCCTTCAAGGAGAAAAAGAAGACAGAGAGAAAGAAGTTGTTTCATACTTTAATGCATTAGAGGTATGATGTTTTCGCTGATCTCCTTAAGTTTTAGCCTTTGGTTGTTTTTTGAATTTAGATATTTTTGAGCTTTTCTTTTTTAATTTAGAAAGCTCGTATAACTAATCAGGATCTACAAACACAATTGGACCATGCACTGCAGCAGTCGACGGACCCCAACAGTAAAGGCAATTCTTTGTTTGCAGAGGTATTTAAAATCTGAATAATGAGTTAACTGAACAGAGCATTATATCTTTTCTACCATTCAAGGAGGTATTTAAAAAGTGATGTTTTCTAGGTGGAAGATCGAAGGGCAGAAATGGAACGACAGTTGATCAGTATGAAAGTCAAGTATCAATCTCTTCAAAAACAACACTCATTTAATAGAGAACAGATGCAAAGAATGAAGGTCGGCGATCATTGTGTTAAAATTTATTTTTAATTGTGCATGGTATTGAGACAGAGAAATTTAAACAAATATACTCTCACAAGAAAAAAGGCCAAAAACTGCAGGTCAACATATAGAAGACATAAAACACACCTCTTGCCTTTCATTCTCTCCCACCTCCCTATTCAGGAAATTTCCAATTTTTTAATAGATAGCATTTCAAAGTTTTTACAAGATAGCATTACAAAGTTTTTTGAAAGTTATATATGATTGTTACACTCCTAAAGCCAGTTAGCAAAATTCCATTTAACCAGCATTGTTCTTCATTTATAATATGTATAACTTTATTGAAACTAACTGATATGAGTAGCTCCACTTTAGGAAGCTATGACATATATATTCATGGTGTAACCTCCCAGTGAGATCAAGATAGCAGGAGGAATCTAGTGAGATATATATATATATATACACATATATATATATGTATATATATATGTGTATATATATATATATATATGTAGGCGTTCATCTATGATAGAGCATGCAGGTGTGTACAAAACAAGTTTTCTTGGCACTTAAGTATTTATGATAAATCAAATTGCAGATATTATGCTAAAGACTCATGATTAGATGGATGGCAGTAAACAGATATAAAATCTTCTAAGATTGTCTGAGATGCCTTGTTGCTGTTTTTGTTCAGGGATCTCATGATCCCCCATTGTTGATTAATGACCTTCGAAACCTTTCTTCCTTAAAGTGGTACTGGCTCCTAGGGCCTGGGGCAGAAGAGGAAGATTAGAAACGGGGGAAGATAATAGGTAAGAAGTTATAGAGAGATAGGTGAACATTCTTACTATCCTAAACCAAACCCACCTTATCTCTGGAGTTACTCAGATCTCATAGACATCATAAATATTTTTTGATAGAACTTGGTTTCTGTTTGATAACTTATCCTTCCTTGAAACTTTAAAAATTTCTTCAATCATTAGAAAGCCAAATTTGCTTTTTTTTTTAAAAAAGAACAAAATGGAAGATTTACATGAAAATATTTTTAATTCTTTTGCCTCTACCTTTCTACTTTAAATATGACTTTTGTCTTTTATGCATATTTTAAAACAAAAATGTTGATGGATGCATTTCATATTAAATCACAAATATATAGTACACCACTGTAATATGAGCTGATGCAATGCCATCAGAATAACTATATTTGCCAATAAATACTGGTTATCTAATTTTGACTTCTGGATAATTTTGTTTAGCTTATGAAGACTATTTCATTTTTCTAGTTACAAATTGCCACACTGCTACAGATGAAAGGGTCACAGACAGAATTTGAGCAGCTAGAACGCTTGCAGGCTATGTTAGAGCAGAAGAATGGTGAAGTAGAAAATCTTTTAGTGAAGATAAAGCAGTTAGAGAAATTTAAGGTATGTATAATGACTTTTTAATAGCTTCCTATAGGAATAAAATATTAAACATTTTGATCTTTTAAACATAAAAGTTTAATGTAGAAATTTATTTTCTGCATTTTCATATTTCAATAAAGTATTTGCATTAATTCTATAATAAACTTAATTATCACATGAAATTCATTTTTCCACCTCTAATTTTTCCATGTGTGGATTACCATGAAGGAAAAAATCAATCCCTTAAACAAATTTCTATCTAATTTTAGAATTCAGTATTGGGCATTATTTATTGTATATTTTGTGACAATTATTATTATTTTCTTCAGAATTTATATGAAAACATGGAATCTAAGCCTTCTAGTAGCTTGTGTACTCCAGATGATAATTCATATTATATCGATTTACTTCAAATGAAGCTTGAAAACTCAAAGTAAGTATTAGAGGTTGCGAGGATGTAGAGAAATAGTAAATTTTTTATTTGTTCTTGTACAGTGTATTATTTCATTGCATTTTTTTTCTCATTGACCAACTCAAAATTAAGAAGGAAAATTGTTAAAAAAAAAAAAAGTAAGGAAAAAGTAATGTGATCAAAGTAATAATTTTATTTCTCTACATTCCGTCTTATAAATTTATGTCACTTGAATTTTCATGGATAGATTATCAAAAACATCTTTGTAAATTATTTTATGTTTTCCAAAGAGTAAAATCACTTCATTCTAAATTTAATTCGTATAGTAAAAATAGATATGACACACTGTGTTCTCCCCTTCCGTGATCCCTGTTTTGATTTTAAGCAATGTTTCTTTTCTTTTTTTTAATTTATTTATTTTTTAAATTTGTGAAACATATGCATGGGTATTTTTCAACACGGACCCTTACAAAACTTTCTGTTCCAAATTTTTCCCTCCTTTCCCTCACCCCCTCTCCTAGAGGGCAGGAAGTCCAATACATGTTAAAATATATGGCAAATACAATATATGTATACATATTTATACAATTATCTTGTTAAGCAATGTTTCTACTGAGAAATTTTCATGGGCTTTTAGTTTATTTTATTTCTAATGGTTACTTTATTAAGTACTCTGTAGGAAAGTAACAACTGTTTTAATAAGGAGTTAAAGAAAAGTTTTTTTAAGGACTCATAATTTGATGCAGTGTGATATTTATTTTAAAACATCAGATGCATTTTTTGAAAACACTGACTTGTTTTAACAGTCATTAGTCATTTTTTTCTCATAGCAAAGAGATTGAAAAGGTTAGAGATGAGCTATCATTACAGCGGATGAAGGCATTGTATGAGAGCCAGCGGGTTTTGGAGGTAGAGAGAAAACTTTTTGCAAATGAAAGGCATCTCCAGCTTTTCCAAAGTGAAAATATGAACCTGAGAGTTAAACTAGATGAGCTGAAAATGAAATACGAACCTGAAGGTATGTAAGTCATGATTTAAATGAAAATATATATTGAGTGGATTTGAACCTGACTTTGAGTGATATCCCTACTAATGACTATGTGAATATTTTTACAATAATTAGACTGCATACAGCTGATAAAATTTTGTCAACTGATTAGAAAGTACTGCCTTTAATGCCTTTACATTATTAATATAATGTCCCTATACTTAGGTTTATTTAAGAATAAGCACTTTTTATCACATCAAAGATTTAGATGTTTTCTTTGAATTTTTTGATGACGAATTTATGGTATAGTAGTATGTAGTATTTAAAAAAAATCTTTGCCCCTAAAAAGCTTGGAAATAATTCTATTTCTCTAAATATTTGAATTATATTTAGATTTTTTCAAAGCTTTTTATTATTTTCAAAAAGTACCTTCCTTTAAAAAGTCATGCTACAATACTTCAAGTTCACACAAATTGGACACACATTTAAAAACAAAGTAACTCTTCTGATATTTCAGCTTCTTTGTTCTTCCTGTAACCTCAACAGACAGTTCCCCAGGTATACTGGTAGTGTGCTTCAAGATCTCTTGACATTGTGTAGATAGATACCTGTTACATATATGTTTATTATCTTTCACTTTCACTCTGAATTACCTCCCTCTATTTTCAGCCACACATATCTCTTAATATCTTTTTTGCTATTTTGTACAGTTCTTCACTGGTAAATCTGACCTCTTTGTTCCTATCTTCATCTCTCCCTTTTGACATCCTTCAGTTTTAATTATTTGAAGATATGGTATTCCTTGACTGGCAGCTAGGTTACATCATACCTAGAAAGTTATCAGATTTTATCACTTTTTTTAACTTACTTAACTTACTTTAACTTACTTAACTTTTTACTTACTTAACTTTAAGTATATTTTTAATAAACATACATTGACAGTGAGAATAATTTTTTTAAAAAGCATGCTAGTAGCATCTGGCATTTTTAAAAGCTTATTACTTTATCCTGTCTGAAATATCTTTCTTCTCAGAGTCAGTTGAAATACCTGTACATAAAAGAAAGCGTGAGAAGTTGCCTCTGGATGTACCTCTTTGTAAAGATGTGGTTACTACTAGCACTGTCCTAGGAGACCCTTCTAATTTAACCTCTAACAGTGAGACCTCTGCAAGTAATATTGGAGGAGAAAACCAGATCCCATCAGAGAATTCTGGGAATTCAGCTGTGACTCTCTCTCTCTCCCAAACTCCATCTGTGGATCCACAACCTATGAAGGAAAAGAAGTGTGTGAAAATCATTGGCATTCCCTCCAGCCCAGAGGCTTTACGTGAAAAAAGTGACAACACCGATAATTCTTCCAGGTCAGTGACACCTCTAGTGTCCCCTCAAGGCAGTGGGCAGGCACCTTCGTCTGTTTTCTTTCGCTGCATGACCTGTGCTCTCCGTTTCTTTGTCTGTTTTCTTAGTGTTGCATGCAGTGTGATTGACATGCCTCCCTTCAATTTAACCAGAACTCTAAAAAAGACTAAAATGATCTCAGGTAGAAAGGACTCATAAACAGCGGAGCTCTGTTCTCATAAATTTAGAATTGCTTTTTTCATGTGACAAGATTATTTTGTTTTTGAAATAGAAACATCACAGTAAACGTACTAAACATATTCTTCGAATGAATATGCTACTTTTTCTAGTTTGATGGTAGTCATGAGGGGAGATTTCATCTGTGTTCTTTCTAAAAGAGAATGTCTTAGGAAACTTCATCAGGGAGAAAATTGTTTTAACTATTAATTTGAGGGATAAATTGTCAGTTTTTGAAGCTTTAAGAGCCTTCAAGAATATGCTTTGATAGATGTAGTATTCTGATTCTACCAGTCAAAGGGAATCTATTTTAGTGTTGTCCCTGTGTTGTCTCCTCTATGTGATTAAATGTGGGTGTTACAAAGTTATAAGACATTTTTGTGAAGGAAATGTCTTGCTAAGGGGCTAGTTACCTTAAAGGCAAAAAAAGATTGGGTTTGGATAAAGGAGTTTTCTGAAAAAAAGGTGAATAAGAGCAGGTTAGTGGAAGGGGTTGATAACAAAATAGTAAGCTAGGAAAATTTGGGTGTTCAAGTCTGTGTGAGTGGAGAAGAATAAAAATAAAAATAGTGGAAAGGAACTGTGTCCAGTAGAGGTCATTGGCTTAAATAGTCCTACCTGTGGTGTGAAATTAAGGTGTGAATACCACAGTCTGATTAAGGCTGGACCAAGGTGTAACCCAGAAGAAAAAAGAAAGCTTAACTGAAGGAATTTGAGAAGAGAAGAAGGGATTATGGATGGAGAAGACAATGGAGAAAAGGAATATAATAAAGAGGAAATGGTAGAATTGACTTGAATTGGCGCTACAGTGTTGCCTATTCAGGAATTTTAAAGTACTGCTATCCTAAGACAGTGGGGAAAACAGAATTATTTTTTTTTTTTTGCTGAGGCAGTTGGGGTTAAGTGACTTGCCCAGGGTCACACAGCTAGGGAATGTTAAGTGTCTGAGACCAGATTTGAACTCAGGTCCTCCTGACTTCAGGGCTGGTGCTCTAACCACCGCGCCACCTAGCTGCCCCAAAACAGAATTATTTTACAGAAGTTAAATATACTCCAGTTTTTAATAAGGGGTACTTTAATATATTTAGTCTTAATCTTGTTTTAATCAGCAAGCAATATTTCATTGTAGAGGAGGATAGATCCAAATACTGTAGGAAAGAGAAGATGAAAATTTTGCTCTTTGACTTCAATAAAAACATCTAGTCATTTATTTTGCCCGTGAAAACAGTTTGTTAGAAGATAGAAAATTAATAGGACCTAAATTTAGCAATTTTAAAACAGACTACTACCAATTCTTCATTGTTCTGCAACTGTATAATTTCAGTGTTGTTACTTTTATATTAGGATATCTCTTATTAAAGCATTTACAAGATAAAGTTTTCTAATATTAATTCCTTTCCCTGAATATTTCACTAAGCATGTACAAGTTGCTTTACTGGCAGTGTTACATGTAGGGTATGTAATATGTAACTTTTGACAATTTCAAAGCCAGAAGTAATTTTAAGAAACAGTATCTGAA
This sequence comes from Myrmecobius fasciatus, assembly GCA_023553655.1. Taxonomy (NCBI): domain Eukaryota; kingdom Metazoa; phylum Chordata; class Mammalia; order Dasyuromorphia; family Myrmecobiidae; genus Myrmecobius; species Myrmecobius fasciatus. The sequence continues at coordinate 141,785 of JAJPUD010001824.1, forward strand.
GCTTCATGTTCCAGATGTTGCTAAAGTCAAGTCATCAAATTATGTTTAACTTTTTTATGTCTGTGCAAAATTGTATAAGGATGCTTGATTTCTGTATGTTTATGTGGGGTCTCAAGAATTAAATAATGCAATTTTTGCTGCTTTTTATTATTGTTTTTTGTCAGTCCTTTATGAGTTTAGAAAATGTATTTAGGCAAATAGCTACTTAATGTTAGAAGAGCTGCATGTTGATGTGGCACATTTTAGCATTTTACAAGTTCACAAAAAATCCCCCTAATATTACCTTTTTTTGTGACCACTTGTCAAATTGGGACCTTCTCAAGTTTTTTTTTTTTTTTTTTGGAGACAATTGGGGTTAAGTGACTTGTCCAGAATCACATAGCTAGTAAGTGTTGAATCTGAGGTCAAATTTGAACTCAGGTCCTCCTGACTTTAGGGCTAGTGCTCTAATCACTGAGCCACCTAGCTGCCCCTTTCTCAGGTCTTTTAAAACAATTATTATGTTTAGCTATATAATTATACTTAAAGTGATAGGAATTTTAATGCATTTGAAATCAATTTTAATATAGTGCCAATGATGTACATAATCTACAAATTCTAAAATCCATTAATTATGGCTTTGCGGATGCATAGTAAATTGATCAAAGTTTTATGTGTGTATTTTCATGCTATTTTTTGGTCATACAGTGCAGAGGTTTAAGATTTCTATGTCATTCTTAGCTTTTTTTGTTTAGTGATTAGGTATCCATAGCATGCTGATTGTGAATATCCTACTGATTTAAGATATTTTCCTTTTTTTGGGAGGGGGGCTTGTTCTTTAACAGTTTGATTGTTAGACTTATTCATGACTGGTAAATTATTGCTACAATATAATCTATGTTCTGCTGCCTAATTGTTTTGTGACTTTAGATAAATCTCTTAACTTGTTAGGGCCTCCTTTCTTCATCTGTAGAGTTAGTTGATTGAACTAAGTAACTACTAACAAGATCTTTTTTGGTTCTCAATCTAGGATATTTAAAATAAACCAGTAACCTTTTAAATGAGAAGTATAAATGTGAAAATGTTCCCCTGAATGGAACAATGATTGAACCTTTTTAATGGTCTGAGATAATTCTTTTCTTTATAGTTCTTTACAGTTGAATTTTTATTTCAAACTTTCTTTTTAATAAATAATTGGAATTTAGAATGGATCCTTTGCTGCCTGTAGGTTATTAGCTGCTGAACCGAAGCTCCAAACAGAAGCTAATGAAGGGAAAGAAACTGCAAGCAAACCTGAAAGAAAAACTTTTAAGAAAACATACACTACTCTGTATGTGTCTTCCAAACCAACTCAGACACAGTGTCCTCAACAATAAAGCTATTTGCTTACTAATAATAAAGTACAATTTGCAACCTCCCCAAAATCCATTCAAAAGAGGCTATTGAATACTGCCTTCAAGAGTGCAAGATTATTTCTGATAACCATCAATTTGTGGATGAAAATATGACTCACTGTATCCATTACTTCATTTATACTTCTGTGACAAAATAGCCTATAATTACTTTTGGCATTAAGGCTTTTACACTACTAATTCCATAAGTAGTAATTCTAGATATCCCAAAAGTTTTAGTGATGTTTTAAGGTTAGGTAATTTAAAACTGCACTAAAACTTTGGGACACTTAGTACTTCAAAAACTTTTTGTAATTGTTATAACTTAAGCTGCCCTAATAACAAAGGATTAATAAATGTGCATATATATTTCTAGTTTTGTGTATTTTTTTTTATTGAAGTAAAAAGGTGCTTCAGGTATATTAGAAAAGAGATTTAAAGGTTTGTTTTGTTGTTAAATTAGTGTGGGCAACATGCTGAAAAATGGAAACTTTGTTAAAGGAAGTAATTTCCATTTTTGCAATAACTTGTGTTTTAAATTCACAAAGAATATGTGTACATTTTATTTGTCAAATGCATTTCAAATAGATGCTCTTGAAATCTATTTAAGTATGCTGATATGTAAGGGAATTTTTTTATTTCCTTTTTTATTTTTTTTTTTTTACAAAGTATGGAGTAGGTATTAATGATGCAAAAATAAAAAAGCAAGGAATTGTTATATTACCTAATATTATGATTCTGATTTTACTGAATTAAAAATAAACTTATTAAATTACCAATTTATTATGCAACTTATTTTGTGTGTGTGTGTGTATGTTTGGAAGTCACCCTATTTAGATAAACTACCAATTAAAATTCACCCTATAACAGTGACTACTTTTCCTCCCCTTTCAACCTCTGATTGAACAAATGAGAAATGTTAATCTAAGTATATAAAGGATTTGCAGATCAAAGATACTTTATAATCTGAGAAGCTCATTAACTGTCAAAACCTTTAGATTTCCTTAAATCATTTTAATTAATAAACAGTGCCCACTATGTGCAAAGCATTATGATAGGGAGTAAGATGGGGTAAAAAAGATAAAGTGAGTACCCTTCCATAAAGAAATTTAACAAGGTTGTAATTTATGAGCAGAATTGAACTATGTAAATAAGATAGTGCATGAGAGATTCAAAATACCATGAATGCAGAATTTTGGGTGTATCATTTCTGATTGATGTTAGAGTGGAAGGTTCCTTAACTGAATCACAGAATCTGAGTAAGAGTGGCTCTCAGAATAGTACCTTTTTACCAATCTTGCTTCTTGACCTCTTGATTACTCTGTTGTTCTGGATGATCTCTCTTAGGATTTTCATGACAATACTTTCTTGATCTTCCTGACCTCTTCTGAGTCTCCTTTACTGGGGCAAGTCCAGCCAATTTAGCAAGAATTTATTAAGCCCCTGCTATGTGCCAAGTACAATCCTAAGTGCTGGTGATATAAAGATTAAAAAAAAGACAAGTTTTGTCCCCAGTGAATTTATAGTTCAATGAAGGAGACAATTTATAAATCAGATGGATTCATAGGATGTTACATTACAGGCATATGATAAATAAGATAATCCTAGAGGAAAGCCACTAGGATTAAGAAAATTGGGGAAGGTTTCTTGGAAAAGATGGGATTTTGACTGAGACTTAAAGTCAGGGAAATGAAGGTGAGGAGGGAGAGCATGCCAGGTATAGAGGATATCTTTTGAAATGCTGATTTCAGAGAGAGAGAGAGTGTCCTCTGTCTCTGTCTATGAGGAGCAGCAAGGCTACTGTCTACTAGTTCAAAGTATATGTAGAAGAGTAAGGTATATGAAGAATGGAAAGGTGGAAAGGAGCTGCATTATGAAGGACTTTAAAAGACAAGGAGGATATTATATTTGATTCTGGAAAATATAGGGAGTCATAGGAGTTTATAGAATGGGGATGAATGGAAAGTGGTAAGGATCATTTTAATAGCTCTGTGGAGAATGGACTGAAGTGGAGAGATGAGAACAATTAAATAGTCCAGACATGAGATGAGGGTCTGCACCAGGTAGTGGCAGTATTAGTAGAAGGAGGAATACATGAAGAATGTTGAAAAAGAAAAATGAATAGAACTTGGCAACATATTGGAAATGGGGTGAGAAAGAGCAGTTTGGGATGACAGATTTTGAGCCTTTGTGAATGGAAGGATGGTAGAATAAAAGGGAAATGAAGAAGAAAGGGTTTTAGAAGGAAACAAGTTCTTTTGAACATAGTGAGTTTAAAATGTCTATGGAATATCCAGTATGAACTGTGCAGTTGGTAGTGGAAAATGTGAGACTGGTCAAGTGAGAAGTCAGGATTGGGTAAATCATCAAATCATCTACATAGAGATGACAATTGAATCTATGGGAACTGATGAGGTTAAGCAAATTAGTATAAAGAAGATATAGTCTAAGACAATTTTGGAGGATGATGAAGATCCAGCAAAGAAGACCCAAAAGACTGATAGGAGAAGAGGCAACAGAGAAGTTCACAAAAAGCCCCAAAGAAGAGAATGTCAAAGACTACAGAGGTCAAGGGGATGACAGCTCATAAAAAAACATTTGTTATTTAAGAGATTGTGGTAATTTTGAAGATAGCAGTTTCAGTTGAATGATGAATACACTAGTGGCTCCCTAATCTACATTTAAACACAAATTCCTCTGGCATTTAAAACTTTTCATGACCTGGTGCCAAGTTATCTTATCAGCCTTAAATATTTCTCCACATTTTTTTTGGTCTAGTCAAACATCTCACACTTCTTCACACCTAACATTCCACTTTTCTTTATCTGTATCTTTGTAGAAATTGGGCTCGTGCCTTGGATTCCTTCTCTCCTCCCCTTCTCTTCTTAGAATCCCTAATTGTTTTCAAAGTTTGTCATGCCTCATCTAAATGGGCTTATCATTGATTTTTCCAGACGTTAGAGCTCTCCTCCCCTAAAATACCTTGTTTTTATTTTGTATGTTTTGTTGTTTTCCTTCTGTAGAATGTAAGTATCTTGAGTTTAGATACTGTTTCATTTCTGTTTTTGTATCCCCAGTACCTAGTACAATGCTTGAATTATGTACTGATTAATCTAGGCCAGCCTAGACCTGAATATCAGTCACTGAGACCTGAGGACCTCCCATAGTAGAGAACATATTGTACTTTTTGAGTCAGCCATTCTGCTATTGTACTATTTCCTCATATCTGAACTAAATCTGCCTCTCTTCCACTCCCTTTCACTTTAATGTGTTGTTTTTGGTTCAGCCCCGCTTCTGAAGCCAAACCGAATTAGTTCAATTTCTTTTCTGTTTGAGAACAGTTCATATACTGGAAGGCAACAATTATAGTCCCTTTAAGACTTCTCTAGGAGATGGAGTCAAGATGGTGGAATAAAGGTAGGAACTTGTCCAACCTTTCCCCCAAATGGGTCCAAATTTCTTTAAATAATGGCTTTAAGCAAATTTTAGAGTGTTAATGCTATATGACTATCAATTCTGATAGACATGGCTCTCTTCAACAATTAAATGTTTCAAACCACTTCCAATTGTTCACTGAAGAAAACCATATACACCCAGAGAGAGGGGTGTGAAATGTGGACCACAACATAACATTTTCATGCTCTCAATTGATGTTTGCTTGCATTGTGTTTCCTCTATCTGATTTTTCTTGTAGGTACGATTTTTCTTGCACAATGATAAATGTGGAAACATGTATACATATATTCGATTTGTCAAGTATTTTAACATAATATGTTAGTAATAGATATCCTATCTAGGGAGGGGTGGGGAATAGGGAGGAAAAATTTGTAACAGAAAGCTTTGTAAGGGTTAATGTTGAAGAATTACCCATACATATGTTTTGCAAATTAAAAAAAAAATTTTTAGAGTGTTAGAACACCCCAAAAGATGGAGTAGAACATATTTCAGGAAAAGGCAATTTATCTGTGAATTATCGGTGAAATAGAAAATATCTGTGACATCAGAGAGATTGTCCATCATGCAGTTCTGGTGTATGCCATGCCAGTGCAGCCACTCGCTCCCAGTCCCCCCAATGTCAGCAAAGCAGGACCTCTGAATCAGCTATAATACTGAGAATGCCAGGTGTGAGTCGAATATGAAGGGTAATATCTTTTAAAAAATTATGAAACTAAGGGGTAAAAGAGGAATGTACTAGTCAAAAGGAAAAGGGAGAAATGAAATGGTATAAATTATCTGTTACAAAAGAGGCAAGAAAAAAAAACTTATAGTGGAGAAGTGATGAAGGAAAGGGAGAATGAGTAAACTGTATTTTTTTATCAGAATTGGCTCAGAGGGGAAATAACATACACACTCAATATGGATATAGAAATCTATTTTACCCTGCAGGAAAAAAAGGAGGGGAATAGGTTATAGAAAGGAGGAAGGGTGATAAAAGAAAGGACATTGAGAGAGGGAATGGTCAGTAGCAAAACACTTTTGAAAAGGTTCTAAGTGAAAGGAGAATAGAATAAATGAGGGGAAGTACAGTTAGCAATTGTAAAGAGAATTTAGAAACAAGTTTCTCTGTTAAGGCCTCATTTCTCAAACATAGAGGGAACTGAGTCAAATTTATAAAAATAAGAGCCATGCCCCAGTTGATAAATGATTAAAAGATATGATCTCTGCCCCAAGGGCTATAAATTCATGCATGTGGATACCAAAAGAACTTCATAAAAATATGTACAAAAATATTTGTAGCAGCTCTCAGGGCAAAAAATTGGAAATTGAGAGAATGTTCCTCACTTGGGAATGTCTGAATAAATTGTGATATGTGATCGTCATGGAATATTGTTCTATGGGCAATAATGAGCAGGATACTTTCTGAAAAAAACAAACAAACAAACAAACAAAAACCTGGAAAGTCCTCCATGAACTCAAAGTGAAATGTATTGTATACAAAGTAATAGCAATGTTCCGGAATGACCAGATAGATAAAAATGACTGTTATTTTGAGCAGTGATCCATAATCACTCTGAAGGATTATGGATGAAAAATCCTATCTCTACCCAGAGAAGAAACTGATTATATCTCAATACAGATTGAAGCATACTCTCTTTTTTTAAAAACTTTATTTTTCTTGATGATTTTTTAAAATTAGGGTGGGAAATCTATGTTTTCTTTCACAACATTACTTTTATGGAAATATTTTACATAACTTCACATGTAGTTTCTTAATGGAGGCTGGAAGTGGGGATAAGAGAAAGAATCTGGAATTCAAAACTTTTAAAAACAAATGTAAAAAAACCCTACTTTTTAATATAACTGGTAGAAAATACTAAATAAGGGTTTTTTGTTGTTGTTGTTTTATTTTTTGCTGAGGTAGTTGGGGTAAAGTAACTTGCCCAGGGTCACATAGCTAGGAAGTGTTAAGTGTCTGAGGTCAGATTTGAACTCAGGTCCTCCTGATCTCAGTGCTAGTGCTCTATCCACTGTGCCCCTAAATAAGATTAAAAAAAAAAAAGACTCCTCCAAACTAAACATCTCCAGTTTTTTCAGGAGTTCCTTATCAGGTATCTTCTGCAGTCTTCTCATGATTGCCTTCTGGATTTCTCAAGTTAACACTTTTGAGTGTCAGTGTTTTCATAGGATGAGTATTCCACTGATAAAAATTATAAAAAAAAGATACCTATCAAAATTTCTCAGATAAAAATTTGGTATCCAAATCATATAAATAGCTAGAATATGTGTGTGTGCATATGTGTGTGTGTGTGTGTGTGTGTGTGTGTGTGTGGTGTATGTATATGTTATATATACATATATATACATATATTGATATATATTTATATGTATACATGTATCTTCATATATGATATACCCTGTATCTAAATGACCAAAAGATAAGAATAAGCATCTCTTAAAAACAATCTTTTTAAAAATACTTTATTTCATCCCCAATTACATGTTAAAGTATATATTTTTTATATTTTTTTCTTTTAAGTTTGGAGTTCCAAATTCTATTTCTTCCTTCCTCTTTCCCCTTCTCTTTTCCCTCTCTGAGACAGTTAACTAATCCAATATATGTTATCCATGTGTAATCATGTAAAATATTTCCACATTAGTCATTTTGTATAAGAAAACTCAAAAGGAAGGAAAGAAGGAAGAAAGAAAAAAAATGAAAGATAGCATGCTTTACGTCTGTATTCAGACAATATCAGTTCTTTGGAAGTTGATAGCAAATTTCATCATGAGTCCTTTGGAACTGTCTTAAATCACTATTGTTGAGAATAGCTAAATTGCTCACAGTTCGTCATCGGACCATATTGTTGTTAACTATGTGCATCATTCTGGTTCTGTCATTTCAATTTGCATCAGTTTATGTCAGTCTCTTCAGATTTTCCTGAAATCATCCTGTTGTTTCTTGTAGTACAATAATATTCTATTACAATCATATACCATAGTTTTATTCAGCCATTCCCTAATTGATAGGAAATCCCCTTGATTGCCAATTTTTATCCACTAGAAAAAGCTGCTATAAATATTTTTGTACATACAAGTCCTTTACTTTCTTGCTTGCTTTTTTTTTTTTTTAATCTCTGTGATACATACCTAGCAATAGTGTTGCTGGATCAAAGTTTATGCACAGTTTCATTGCCCTTTGGGCATAGTTCCAAACTGCTCTCCAGAATGGTTGGATCAGTTCACATCACCAACAGTGTATTGGTGTTCCAATTTTCCCACACCCTCCTAACATTTATCATTTTCTCTTTTTGTCATATTAGCCAATGTAATAGATGTGATTTTGTATCTCAGAATTTTAATTTGCATTTCTCTAATCAATAGTGATTTAGAGCACTTTTATATGACTATAGATAGCTTCCAAGCTAATCTATTAGCAACCATTTAAAAGAATGCTCCACACCACAAATAGTAAGATAGATTCAAATCAAAGCAATTCTGAGGTTTTACCTCATACCCTGAAAATTGACCAAGATAACAAAAAACAAACAAACAAAAAAAAAGGAATAGTCAATATTAGGAGGATTTCTAAGAAGACAGGAACATTGGTGTACTATTGGAACTGTGAATCAATACAACCATTTTGGAAAGAAATTATGCAAATGAAGTAACTAAAATATCCATACCCTGTGACACAAAGATTCTGCTACTAGGTATGTACTCCAGAGAAGTCATTAATAAATAGAAAATCCTCACATGTACCAAAATATTTATGGTAGATCTTTTTGTTATAGCAAAGAACTGAAAACAAAGTTGATGTCCATCAAATGGTGAAAGGTTAAACAAATAATGTCACATGAAAGTCATGAAATAAAAATCAGATAGTAGATGATGCAGCAGATAACAATAATGGCCTAGGATCAGGAAGATTAATCTTCCTGGATTCAGATCTGGCCTCAGACACTTACTAGCCGTGTGACCCTGGCCAAGTCACTTAATAACCCTATTTGCCTCAGTTTCCTCATCTGTAAAATGAGCTGGAGAAGGAAAAGGCATCATCTCTGCCTAGACACTACTCAACACTAACAAATATGATCAACACAAGGAACAAGGAAAGCTTTACACAATGTGATGCAGAGTGAAGTAAGCAGAGCCAAGAAAACAATATACACAATTATTACAATGTAAATGGAAAGAAGCCACAAAACAATCAAAAGTGTTGTAAATAACAATCATGACTCCAAAGAAGAGATGTGATAAGATATAAGAAACCCTACCCCACTCCTATGCAGAGAATAGAGGGTCCGCACATGGTATATTGCAAGTAATTTTAGAATTTTATTAGTTTTGCCATACTGTTTTATTTCTATTCTTTAAAAATATTTGCTATATGGGATGGCTTTCTGGAATGGGGAGGGAAAATGATACAGAGAAAAATTTTGGTGATGGAAGAAATAAGATATCAATAAAAAATAATTTTTAAATGTTCCTCTTAAATAACATAATACTTTAGATATAGTCTGTCCAGGACATACAGAGGGAATATCACTTCAGTAATTCCAGACACTATGTCTAGTTAGTGCAGTTGGTACAGACTGTTTTCATTGCTGCTTCATATTTTATCTTAACAATTCACAATAACCCGACTTGTCCAGTTAAACCTCATAATGAACTTGGCCATTGGATTTTTGTAACTTAATTTTTACAGATTGATATTTGGGAAGAGGGGTTGTATTCTATCTTAGTAGAATGGTGTAAGCAAAGGCATGGGGGTGGGATAGTTGAAGATGATGTCAAATAATATATGTAAAAAGTGATATATGTAGGGGCAGCTAGGTGCAGTGGATAGAGCACCAGCCCTGAAGTCAGGAGGACCTGAGTTCAAATCTGATCTCAGACACTTAGCATTCCCTAGCTATGTGACCTTGGGCAAGTCACTTAACCTCAATTGCCTCAACAAAAAGCAAATTTTTAAAAAAAGTGATATATGTAAAAGATCAAAAGAGTAGATTAGGGTTAATTTTAGAGGACCTTTTTCCCCAAGCTCAGGGATTTAACTGTTCTGTAAGAAATAAGAGAAAGGCATTGGAGGTTGTTGTTTTGTTTTGTTTTGTTTTGTTTTTAAACATAATGGTGGGATCAGAGCTGTAAATATGGAAGATTAATCTGATAATGGTTGGCAGGAATATTCAGGCTTGACTGAGCCAATTGTTAAATTTTCAGTGTGAGCATCTTTACCTTGGAAATGGACAAATGTTACAAATTGGGCCTGATTTATTGTTTTATTGTTATTTATTCTAAGTGGTTTATAATATATATATATATGTGGTATATGTTTCAAGCACTGTGCTAGGTATTGGGGAGGCAAAACCAGAAATAAAACCATGTCTAGTATATATTAGGCTTTTTTTTTTATTCTGGATTTAAGGAAATAATAGAGAAACTGTTAATAACGGATATTTAATTTTAAAATGTTTCCTCTAGTTCCTTTTTGGGGGTGTTGTGGGAAGAAGTGATTGTTAAATATTTACCATCAAACCACTCTATGTAGGATGGTTTCGAAGGGGTAAGAAGCTGGAGACAGGGATGTGAGATAGTAGCATGGTACAACAGAACACTGGCTTTAGAATCAGAGATCATTGCTTCCACTCCTGCTTCTGATTCTTACTACCTATGTAATGTTGGATAAACTAGTCAAGAAGCATTTATTAAATGTTTGCTGTGTGCCAAGCACTATGCTAAGCATTCAGAATACAAAGATAGATTAAAAAAATCATTTAACTTCCCTGGGCCTCAGCTTCCTCAACTATAAAATGAGGTGGTTGGACAAGATTGGCACAATGATCTTTTCATCTTTTATTCTATAATTCTAGGAAGACCAATTAGGAATGAAGCTATTTCAATAGACTTTGAAAGGTAATTGTATTTTAACAAACCATAAAGCCAAAAGTCAGCTGACACTTGGTGATCATATTTTTGGTCAAGGCAACCCATGGAACAAAAGTGCAAAATAGTTCTCCATCCTGTGCAGTACCCCCTTCCACCTTTACAATGACTATGATAGTCTTAAAAGTTATTTTATCATCTGTTAATCAGAAATATTTGTTGTCTTCTAAATGTAAAATACTTTTCCTGTGACCTAATGAATAAACTAATGGAGTAAAGGAATCAGCAATCTTGACATTTTCTTAAAAATGAAATGAAAAGACAAAAGAAATCAATAAAATGTTTGTTCTCATCTTCTCCTTGGAAATACAAAGGAGCTGGCAGAATTGATTTTATTGAGCATCTAAAAGCAACAAGAAATATCATTTCATGGAACATTTGTTCATTTTGTATTATAGTACTCATGATAAACTTTTGCAACAAGACAGCCAAAAACATAGCCTATGTGTCAGTGTCTGTTGCAGTGTTATGTAGAGAGGAGGACTCTTATTAAGGCCCTCCAAATTTAATAAACACTTAATACCTAGAGATTTCAACTTAGATATAGATATAGAAGAAGACAACAAAAATTTGTTGGAAAACATGATTCGGGGTAAAAAAGATGAGAACAAAGAATATATAGAAGACTCATGTCTCTTTTTCATATGCAAGCTTTTAAGTTCCAATTATATGTAAGACACTGGGGTTTCAAAGGCAAAAATGAAACATACCTTGCCTTCAAGAAACTTGCATTTTACTTTGTATAGAGTGAGATAACTGATATGTATATATCTATATGATATACACGTGTGTATATGTATCAGGGCCGCTAGGTGACGCCATAGTGCACAGAGTGGATGAGCCTAGGAAGACCTTCAAGAGTTTAATTTAAACAATGATTCTCTGACTTCTATTGCCTGAAGTTCTGCTGTTACATTTCATTCTTTCCCTAGGGTATCCTTAAAGGGTTCAGCAGGTCTTGAACAATTGTGTCCCCCCAATTTATGGGCTCAAGCATTCCAGTTCCATTTAAGCACCTTTCAGATTAGGAATGTTTACTTCTAATATACAGTAAGACCAAACATACAAATTTTCCTTTCAGCACCGCGGGGACATAATGCTTCCTAAATCACCTTGGTCTCTGGGCCAGGGGACAGGTATCAGGTTTATGGCTTTAACTCGGTTTCTATGTAGCACTAGTCACACAAAGTTCAAGTCCAAAACTTCCTCCATGGGTTTAAATTCCAGTTAATTAATAAACATTTATCGAACACCTAGTATGTGCCAAGCACTGTTCTAAGGGCTAAAGATACAAAGAAAGGCAAAAGACTCCTTGCTATCAAGGAACTCATAGTCTCCTAGGGAAGCAAGAGCAATCAATAAACATTTTATTGTCTCCTAGGTACTGTGCTAAATATTGGGAATATAAAAAATGGCAAAAAAATGGCCCCAAGAAACTTACTCTAAAGGGAGAGGGCAACATGCAAGCAAACATGTGCAAGGTGAGCTATATACAGGATAAATAGGATATAATAGAAGGCACTAAAATTGAGGGGTTGGGTAAGGATTCCTGTAAAAGGTGGGATTTTAGTTTGATCTTAAAGTCAGGAAGGTCAGTAGATGGAGTTGAAGGATAGCTTTCTAGGCATGGAGGACAGCCAGAAAATGTCCTGAGCCAAGAGATATGAAAGACTTGTTTGGAGAATGGTCAGGAAGTCAGTGTTACTGGATCAAAGAACATGTTTTGGGAACTGCTAAGATAAGAAGGGGCTAAGTTGTGAAGGGCTTTGAATATCAAACAGATCATTTTTAAATTGTTCCCACAAGTAATGAGAATCACTAGAATTTATTGAGTGGTGTGTGTGTGTGTGTGTGTGTGTGTGTGTGTGTGTGTGTGTGTGAGAGACAGAGAGAGAGAGACGGACAGAGACAGAAAAGAGACAGACACAGACAGACAAAAGAGACAGAAATGACTGTACTTTAGGAAAATCATTTTAGTGGCTGAATGGTGGATGGTTTGGAGTGGGGAGAGACAAGGCAGGCAGTCTATTTCACCACCAGTCTATTGCAATAATCCAGACATGAGGTGATGAGGGTCTGCATGAGAGGTGGTAGTGTCAGGAGAGAACAGGGAATATTCAAGAAATGTTGCAAAAGTGAAACTCACAGTCCTGGGCAACAACTTGAATATGAAGGATAAGAGATAGTAGGGATCCCAGGATGACACCTCCTCTCTGAGGCTTTGGAAGTCTGGGAGATTAGGAGAATGGTACTGCTTCTATAGAAATAGGCAAGACAGGAATGGAGAAGACTTAGTGGAAAAGAGAATATTGAATTTAAGATATCTACTGGACATCAAGTTTTAGATGTCTGAAAGGCAATTAGAGATTGGAGACTGGAGGTCAGTGCAGAGAATGGGACAAGATAGGTAGAGAATCATCAGCAGAGAGATAGTAATTAAATCCTTGGTAGTTGATGAGATCACCGAGTAAAATAATATAGAAAGAGAAGAGAAGGGGGCCCAGAACATGAGGGTATGATCTGGATGAGGACCTAGAAAAGGAGATAGAAAAGAAGTGATCAGATAGGAAAAGAACCAGGAGAACACAGTATCCAAAATATCTAGAGAGAAGAGAATATCAAGGGGGAGAAAACTGCCACAGAGAAGTTAAGGAGAATGAAGATGAAGAGATCATTTGTAATTTTGAAGGGAGATGTTTTACTGGAATGAAGAGGTCAGAAGCCAGATTATAAGGGATTGAGAAGAGAGGAGAAAAAGTGTATGCACCTATGTATCATACAGATTTTTTGAGGAATTTAGCTAGAAAGGGCAGAAAAGATATAGAAAGGGATGAAAGGATCAAGTGAGATTCTTCATGATGAGGGTGATATAGGCATATTTGTATGAAATAGGCAATAGGAAATGAACCAGTAGAGAGGGAGAAATTGAAAATAAGTGAGAGTGAGGATGTTAGAGGCAGCAATCTGGCGGAGAAGATAGGATTGAATAACATCACCTGAGCAGGTAACTTTGGTAAGAAGTAAAGGGAAAAACTCTAGAGGAGATTAGAGGAGGGATGAAAAAGTTTAGAAGATCCACTAGAAAATGAGATAGTGAACTGATAAAGGAGGTATGGTAGGATTGCCTTGCAATGGTGAGGACCCCATTGAGTTATAAAACATCAATTTGTAGTGGACCCAGTCACACAAACTGGAATGGTGGTATGTTTTTCTCCACTTTTATTCAGTAGCACATGTTTAGGAGTGAAGGTGATAAATGGTGAGAGTGATCCAAGGCCAAGGCTTGGCTGGGTATAATCAGCAGTTCAATAAGGATATTAGGAATTTAAGTGAGAAGGGCTGTATAAGAATTGAATTGGTTTACTACAGAGTCAAGATGAAAAGAGAGGGTATTACTAGTCCTGAGGAGATTACCTGGGAAAGAATTGAGAGGTCCAGGGATTGGAAGTTATAGTCTGAATAAAAAGTAGGGTAATATAAGGGAAGGCAAAAGAAGAGGTATAAAGCCAATAGACTATCGTTGGATCAGGGGAATCTCAGAATTTTTGAACACAGAGATGATATATTTGTGAGTGTTCAAGGTCAATGGCATGACCATCTTTATGTATGGCTGAAGTGGGATGAAGTAGTAGCCCAAGGGAGGGGAATAATTGGAAGAAATTTAGTGTGGTTAAGTTATTTAAGGAGGATCATTATATATAAGGTAGGATCCCCAATATGAGGGCAGGAATTGGGGAAGAAAGAAAAATTGTAAGCATGATATCAAATTCATTGAGAAACAAAAAGGAGGGATGTGGGGCTCTGTAGATAACAGCCAGGATTTAGATTAGGTGATAGACATGAATAGCAAAAATCTCAGAGGAGGAGAGGTTACCACTGAGTGATAGAGGAAAGAGGAAAATCTGGAAGTAGCAATGGGGAGCAAGAATTATTCCAACACCCTGCCTGGACTACTGAGCCAAAGAGAATGAGTAAAAGCCAGTACTAGAAAGAGTGGCCAGAGAGGGTGTGTCAGCAAGAGGAAGTTAGGTTTCAGTGCAATCAACTATGCACAAACAAGTTATATATAGGTCAAATCAAAAGACACTAGAATTAAGAATGTTTGGGAAGGGCTTCCTGGAGAAGGTGGGATTTTTTCTGTAATTTGGAAGAAATCAGGAAATCTAAGAGGTGAAGTTGAGGAAGAATATTCCAAGTATGGGGGACATCCAGTGAAAATTTCCAGAGTCAGGTGATGAAGTTGCTAGCTCTAGAAACAGCAAAAATGTTGTGTCATTAGACTGAAGAGTATGTTGGGGAGAAGAGGAAGTAATAAAAGTGTAAAATGGGAGCAGGGAAGGACTTTGAATGCCAAATCCTATCTTCTCAGGGCTTCTCTGTTTAGTGGCCACAGCATCTACCCTGGAATCATGGCCATGACTGAAACTGAGGAGATTGTGTCTCCCACTCTTGGTACCTAGAATTGAAAAGGACAAACAAAACAGACCAAAACTCCAAATTTCTCAGGCACAGGGCCTGGATGTGTGAGGAGAGGGCAGAAAGGGTATAGAAAAGTCTGTTCATTTCCCCTTACTGTATGATGTCCATCCTGTACCTCCTGTGAGTGATTTACTCCTGAATACTACATGAAAAATAGAGAAACTGTGATTCCATCAGGTAGATTTAAAGCACAGACAATTCTGGATACCTAGTCAATGGAAAGAGGATGCTCTCAACCCCAGCATAGATGATTTAGAATGGATGTATTTTAACCAATTTTTCTTTTTTCAGAAACAGGTCCCTAGTTTACCATGTGGATTTCTCCATCAGAGATAATCTGA
>JAJPUD010001824.1:157455-184704 GCA_023553655.1 Myrmecobius fasciatus
TTTCTTTTTTTTTTTTTTTTTTTGCTGAGGCAATTGGGGTTAAGTGACTTGCCCAGGATCACACAGCCAGGATGTGTTAAGTGTCTGAAACTAGATTTGTATTCAGGTCCTCCTGACTTCAGGGCTGGTGCTCTATCCTAGCTGCCCCCTCTCTCTTGTTTGAAAAATTTTACCATTCCTGACAAATAGGTAGAGATGCATTTTGAACACAGTCCTTGTACCCAGTTCGGACAAATCCTCTGGGGA
Organism: Myrmecobius fasciatus; assembly: GCA_023553655.1. NCBI lineage: Eukaryota > Metazoa > Chordata > Mammalia > Dasyuromorphia > Myrmecobiidae > Myrmecobius > Myrmecobius fasciatus. The sequence goes on from JAJPUD010001824.1 coordinate 157,702, forward strand.
GGTACCAACATTGCCCTTTCACTTGCTTCTCCAGTGTGATATGGAAAAAAACCTCAAAATAGTAATTGTTGCATGATCAAATATAGTCCTACATACATAGATAAAAATCACAATTATCCCCAAATATAAACTTTTGTAGACAAAAAAAAAGAAAAGAAACATTGCACAAGGCAAGTAATTTTGTTAAAGATTACTGCTTGCTAAGTACTCATCAAGACCCTTACTTGGTGCTCAAATGGCCTTTCTCAGCTCATAAACAAAAGAAAAAATACAGGTAAAGAATAATAGCTTTTTGTTTGTGGTTGAAAATCTGGTTCACCCAGTTTGATCTTTTCAAACCATTTTTAGTTTCCCAAAAGAGGTTTAGATTGGGGCGGGGGGGAAGGGGGGAACAACTGTGAATCATCCTTCTTTCAGATAAGAAAATCATTGTAGGTGGAAACCCCTCCATGATTCCCTCAGTACATAAGGTGATCCAACTGGGGTCTAGACAAAATTTTTAAGCATTCTTATATTTATAGGACATATCAAATTATCCAGGGTACTCTGTACCTTAGGCAACTGATCCTCTTAGAGATCTAGGCAAATTTTCTCTTGAACCTTTTTCTACTGAAATTCCTTCAAAGTTTTCCTGTCACTGTAAGGGTAAACCAAACAGAATTGCAAACTCATCTTACAGGACAAGAAGAAAGAAATATCAAAGATAGTCAACTACTTGTAGTTTCTAGATTCAGGAAACCTTACTCTATATGTAAGACATAGTGCTCTCATACTAAGACATACAATTTAAGTTAGTTTAAATGCAAAAAAAAGAACAAAAATTTCTACTAAGCAGCATTATAGTGATATAAACTCACATTAAATTCAGTTTTTTACATTAAACTCAATATCAATACTTATAAAAGATTCTGTTACATAGAAAATACAAGTATCTAATACTCAAAAGAATCAACAAATGCTAAATTTTCAAAAGCACATCAATGGAACTTGTTTCAGGGAAACAAACAAACAAAAACCCAACTATACAATGATAGCCTTAAATTTTTTAGTCCATTATGTATATTTTATTGGTTTAAATTAGAATAAACATAAGTTTGAAAGTGGAAAGAACTTTCTAAAACAAGTGGAAAGAACTTTCTAAAAAGTAGTACATTATTACACTGATGGTATAATTGGAAAATGGTATCTTTTTAGAGAACAATTTGTCAGTGCATAAGAATTATAAAATTGATCATATTTTTGACCTAATGATTACTCTATTTGGACTATGTCCTAATGATATCCTTATAAAGAAATCAAAAGATCTATTTGCTTTGCCTCTAGTAAAAAAATAAAAATAAGGAAATAACCCATCAATCAAGTGTTTGAAGAATACCTGAATAAGTTTCAGGAAGTTCAATATTAGGCAATGCTTTTGCTTTATAATGAATAATTGGCCTACATAAAGAAATGAAAAAAAAGACATAATGTAATACAAAATGAAGAAAACAGAGCCAGAACAATATATGCATTAGATTTGTCTACATAGATGGGAGAAGGAAGATGAAGGAGGAATTTTGTGCAAATACAACATTTGAAGGGCACTAAAGATAAGTTGTTAATAAATATTTCTACTAAAATAATTTTGATCATATAGCTATCATTATTAATATATGAGTCACTCCTTGGAATCAGCTACTTTGTTAAAGTGATGGTCAAAATCAAACTAAAAATAAGGAGAAAATAGCATATAATCAAACTAATTTCAAGCTGACTCAAAAAAGCTCTAGATGACCAAAAAATCAGAAATTAATAAGAAGACTGACATAAACACAATCTATCACAATTTCCTTAAGGTTGCTAACTAGTGCAAATTAATCATCAAAATGAGGAGACCAAAAGATCTTTGAAATTTTCTCAGATAGCAAACATTTGATGTTTTTATCAAATAGCAAGTTATGAGAGCTAAGAACAACACTAGTTTAGTATAAAAACTTATTTGTAAAATATACAAGATAAAGGTAGAATGTTATGAGAAATACAAGGAATAGCGAAGGAAAATATGTTTGTAGAAGACTTGGTGAGAAATGCAATTAAGCTGAATCATACAGAAACCTTTTAAGATACAAACTGGAAGTAAAATAAATAGACAACATGTGAGAAAAACTTTTATAACAAATTATTTTTTCCATTAATGGGAATGGAGTCATAACATTTGGAATCTAACAACTGAATTTCTAATGTGTTGCATGAGGAAGTAGAAATTGCATTAAACAACAAAGAAAGAAAAAAGCCAAAATAAAAACAAAATACCAAAGCCAGGAAGAATAATTGGACTAGATCTATGACAGAGTAATTCTATGGTGGAGATAGTACAATTTTGAGGATAATTGAGAAGTCAGTTCTAATGATATTTGAAAGAGGTAAGAAAATAAAATGCTTGAAAATAAAATCACAAACCTTGATATTAAGAAAAGCAAAGCAATTGCAAAAATATCAATGACTAGTCATCTGTTTCTAGGTACATATCAAGAACATCTTGGATGAAAGTATGAGAAGAAAACATGCAGATTTTCACAAATAGTGTTCTATAAAAAGTTCCAATGTGACATGAAAAGTATAGTGAATATAGAATCTCAGTATACTTATTTGTTGATTGTTTTAAAAGTTCTGGTGGGTACAAAATTTTGTTTTTTCTTCTAGTGAAGTGTCTCCCGTGCATATGTAAAAAACAGGCAAAATTCTTTGATAAATGCAGAAAGAGATAAAAATTTATTGTATGACTCTCTCATCATTAACATCAAATGAACACAAAAGGCAGATGTGTGCTCATGAAAGATGCTTGCTACTGTAAATGGAGGATGTCCAGAGAACAGAGTTCAAATGAAATTGAGATTCCCTAGAGGTGCTGAGATCTGCCAGATGCTCTTAGCATTATAATGATTGCATTGAACTCTAGAACATTGTCGAATTCTATAATTACTTAAAGGATTTTCGTCTACATTAGAGAACATTTTGCATATATTTACTAATTACATAAGCTAATTTATATTTTGACAGAAAAAACTTTAAAAATTCCTTTATAGTTTTAATTTAGTGCATTTCATTTCTTACAATTTTTATCCCCCAGATAAGGTAAGAGGAAGATGAAAGCAGGATTTTAATGGAAATGTATTTGTAAACTGGAATTATGTTTTCTTTCTAGTTGTTCACAATATAAATTTCTAACTGTTCTGAAGATATTCCCACAGTTGAGGAGGCTTGTTTGGAAACTATCTTAACTATTCATTATTTTCATGTTAAACCTTGATTTTTTCCAGAGTGTGAAGATAAGTAAATACATATGCATATATATAATATTTATATGTATATATATTTGTTTATACACATATATATATAAATAAAATATATACATATAAATATGTATGCATATTTATATGTATAAATTATATTTATGTATTCTATATATCACAGTTGTTTTTAGCAAAAACAGTCTTCCTCTTCTCAAAACTTTTTATTTCTTAAAAAAAAACAAGTAAAAACATTCAATCAATAAAATGATATAATGTATATAGTCTTCTGCTTCTGTTCCATGAAGAGTGAATCATGCTTCATAATCTGTTTTCTAGGACTATTGTAGATTTTCATTTACTCAGAATCCAGTTTTCTTTAATCATTCTTTCATTTACATTATTTACTAATTGTGCATATTGTTCCTTTGATTTTATTTATTTCGCTTTGCATCTGTTCATACAATTCTTCCCTTGCTTCTCTAATTCCTCACATTTTGTCATTTTTACTCTATTATAATATTCAATCCCATTCATATGCAATAGACTTTAAAATAATTTCCCAATATATTTTAAATTATCTTTGTTATATATTTTAAATTATTTTCTCTCTCTAGATCATTATTGGTGATACATTTTTAGCTCCAGCCTCTTTCCTGAGCTTCAGTATACATCTCAAATTTGACAAATCCAAAGTTGAACTAATATCCATCCCCTACTTCTATTGACTATCCATTCTTATTCCAAACTTCCCTATTTCTATTTGAGGCCATTATTTCTTTTCTTTTTTTTTCTTTTTTAAAATTTTATTTGCAAAACATATGTATGGGTAATTCTTCAACATTAACCCTTACAAAGCTTTCTATTACAAGTTTTTCCTTCCTACTCCCTATCCCTCCCCTAGATGGCAGGAAATCCACTACATGTTAATTATGTTAAAATACTTGACAAATCAAATATATGTGTACATATTTCCACACTTATCATTGTTGTGCAAGAAAAATCGTATCTACAAGAAAGAAATATCAGATAAAGGAAACACAATGTAAGCAAACATCAATCAAGAGTATGAGAATGTTATGTTGTGGTCCACATTTCACATCCTTCTCTCTGGGTGTATATGGCTTTCTTCAGTGAACAATTGGAAGTGGTTTGAAGCATTTCATTGTTGAAGAGAGCCATGTCCATCAGAATTAATCATCATATAGTATTGTTGTTGCTGTGTATAATGATCTCCTGGTTCTGCTCATTTCACTCAGCATCAGTTCATGTAAGTCTCTCCAGGTGAGGCCATTATTTCAAGTCACGAAGTTAACATCCTTGGTGTCATTCTTGACTCTTTATTCTCAACCCACACAGTCATCAAATCTTGTTTTAATCTCCATGACATGTCCACTACTTTCCACTCATATAACTACCATCCCAAGCTACTGCATTATTCTCTTAATTGGGCTCTGCAGTTCAAGGCTTTCCCTACTCCCCATTGCATCTTGACAGGACTGCTAAATGAATGTTTCCAAAACAGAGATCTGGCCATGTTGTGTCCAGCTCAATAAATTTTAGTAGTTCTCTATTTTCTCCAGGATCAATTTTAGCCTTCTGTTGGACATTTAAACCCTTCACAATCTGGATCCAACCTATTATTCTAGACTTATTGCATAGTCCTCCCTCTCTATTCACAGTATAATTAGGACGAACTGGCTTTTTTGCTCTTCTTCATACATAGCCCTCCATCTTTCATCTCATGCGTTTGTGCTGTTATCCCATAACTGAAATGCATTCCCTTTTTATTGCTGTCTCTCAGGATCTCCAATATTTTTTCAGGCTTAGTTATTTGATATAGATATAGATTGATTTTATTATATTCTATTAATCTATTAATCTATTAATATAGATTTATTTATTGATATAGAGCTTTTTGATACCTTCAAAATGTCCCTATTCACTATATATGGACACACACATAGTTTCCCTTGGTTAGACTCTAAACTTTTCAAGGGAAAGAGCTATTTTCATTTTTGTTTTTGTACCTTTAGTACTTTCCTAGCACATAGTAAATACTCAATAAATGATACTATTAATATATTGTCATGTAGTCTCTGATTTCCTTGGGGTATGTCGCCAAGAGTTGCATACTTGGATCTATATATTAGTTACTTTTCTTACATGATTCCAAGTTTATATACATGATGATTGATTTATTTAAAGTCTTTATCAACAATACATTGTACTCTCACTGTTCTTTCAACTCTGATTTCTCATTTTTTACCATCTTTGTCCATTTTTTGAGGTGACATCTTTAAGTTGTTTTAATTAGCATATCTCTTACTAGTAGTCTACTTCTAAATGGTCTTTTATACATTACAATTCTTTTGAAACCATTTATATCTTTTACAATTTATAATGTATTTTAGTTACTAAACTGTTGAATTTGTCATGTTTAGTATTGTGCTACTAAACATATTAGTGTATTGCAATATATCTGAAAAATTTTTTTAATTTTTATATTTGACTGACACATGGAATCAATCAAATGTATTGAAACCTATTGACTCTATAAAGTTCTGTTCACAGTTTTATGAAATAATTACATTAAAAAATTTACACCTCAAGATTATGAAGTAAAATAGAGCACTAGATTTGACATTCAGGGTCACATGCTGGCTTTGATATTTATTTGACCTTGAACAAGATATTTCACTTTTTCTGGGCCTTAGCTTCCTGATCTGAAAAAAGGAAAATACTGTGTCAAATGATCTCCAATAACCCTTCAAGTTCTCAATCCCATTTCCCTATGTTTATATGTCATCCAAATTTATTTTAGTTTCTTTGCACAGCAATGAAATCTATAGTTTCCAGATATCATCTTATTTAGAGAAAAATTAATCTTTATTCCAAATATCCTCATTGCAAATTCTGGATCAGCTGAAAACAAACTGACTATTTTGTACCTTGAAGATTTACTGTTAGTGTGCATAATCTATGAGAAAAGTTCATAATTCATTTGAAAATTATTCTTTGGAAGTTTAAGCTGTTTAATCACAACTTCAACTAGATCAGTGTCCTAAAAACTAGGACCTATGGTGTCCTCTAAAAGTACTCCAGCCCTTCCTTTCAAACATTCTTGGTGTTAATAAACAGAACATTTGTATTTACCAATGCACTACAGAGAAAATATATTCAATTTAGAGCTCAAGCAAATGATCACATTATCTAATAACATTTAAAATATCTAATAACATTATCCAATAATATGTAAAAGACCACTTGTTTGATGTGTGGTAGAAGAGATTATTAGTTAGGTATAAAGTGGATTAGGTAGCCTTTCTAGAGAGTTTAGAGTCTGTGATCTCCTGGACTATTGTGTATTGACCTTGTTTTTTTTTTTTTTTTGTTTTGTTTTGTTTTGTTTTGTTTTGTTTTGTTTTGTTTTGTTTTTGTTTGTTTTTTTTTTAATAGTATATTCTAAAACATACTTTACTGCCCTACCAGACAACTGAAAAAGACATGGTTATAAATAAAATAAAATTGTTTCCTCATAGCTGCTTGTCAACCTCAATATTTCTTAATCTATTTTATTGATTTTTCTAGTGCAAAGCAAAAAAGTGATTACAGGTCAAAGAAATTCACTATGCTATACACCTGTATTTTTCTGTGGCCAGGGAAATATAAAATCAGTCTTTAAATTCTAATCTTTTGAGGAAAACTCTTTTCATCAACAAGGCTCCTCTATCAAAAGGAGCGAGACTAAGGAATGGAGGACTGACTTCCAAGACAAGAATCTCTTTTAAACATTCCTTGCTTTCTCTGCCTTTTCTTGCAGGTTGTATGGCCTCCCCAGTAAAATATAAGCCACTTGAAGGGACGATTTTTTAATATCTTTGTAGCCCCTGCGCCTTTAGTACCCTACCCTTTAGTACATTTTTATTAATAAATACTTATTGGACTGGATAGAGACAGTTCAAAGAATAATTTCTATGCATTTTCTGCAAAATTCTGGATGAAATAACGGGATTCCTGCTTGCTGAGTGAGATCCGACTGCTTCACCTCTAGGGTTCTTGCTACCTCTAAAGTGCTATGTATTAGATTCATTCTCAGAGAACTGGTCCTGGCTCCTTTCTCTCCCTTGCCCCGGGGGAGAGAGGCCAAAGTGAGGGAGTCAGCTGTTCCCTTTACCTTCTTCCCTCTTTCAGAGAAAGCTTCCCAAAAGGGAGAGCGCAGCGCATTTAGGGTCCGGCCCTCCGCTGCCCAACAGGTGTCTGTCTGCCTTTTTCCCAGAACCACCTTACCAGTTAACTCACAACCTCGGGGAGGGAGCGGGGAGCCCCAAAGAGGCGAGGGCGGGCCCTGAGAGAGAGTTTGAAAAGAGGAAGGAAGTGGGGCCCGGCTGAGCGTACAGCTACCCCCTGGACTATCCTCGGAGCCAGCAGCCCCAGGGCCCCGGACATGGCCCCCTGGCGCAAAACTGACAAGGAACGTCAAGGCGTGGGTAGGTGTGCTGGGCGCTGAAGGGAGCCAGCGGTAACGGAAGCCCTAAACTTTGGGGATCAGGGAGGAGATGGCAGCACTTAGTAGGGATGCTGAGGGAAGGAGCCCTTCCCCCACAACCTCCCCCCACCCCACTGCCAACGGAGTCCTAAACTTGATCCTAAGGAGTTGCCGAGAGATTGACTCAGTTTTACATTACCTCCAGGCACAGAATTTTCACCCTCTCGCAGGAAAAAATGGGTTGAGTGGAAAGGGGGTTAGTGCGCCTACCCTCCAAGTCGCTGCTTTTGACCAGTTAGCCCGCGCCCTGCCGCTGAGGCTGCTGCGCCTCTCCAGCAACTTCTGCATTTAGAAGTTGAGCAGAGCCGCCCTGACATGCAGCACGGGAGCCAAGGGTCAGACTCCCAGCTGGTCACATCTGGCTTCTTGCCCCTCAGCCTGGCTCCTGGCCCTGGAGGGCGGGGACGATTCTTCTTTGGTCAACCTTGCAGACTCTGCACGCCTTTCTTTCCCCTTTCTGTACTCCGCTCCCATCCCTCCCCAACTGTTGGCTTCCCATGCAGGTTCTTCTGAGGTCAGATGCCCCTGAGATTTTTTGAGTTAGGCCAGATATCTGTTAGGCCTTGGACTGAGAGAGAGGATGTTCAGAGTATGCTCAATTTGAAGACGTTGAGATATATTGTATTTTCCCTCTCCTCCTTCCCCCCTTCTTCCCGCCTCCAGTATTTATTTTGCTTGCCCTCAGAGCGAGAGAACAAGCCTCCTTCTACTTTCGGCCCAGAATTCTCTATAAGGAACCACTTGGGTGAAAGGAACATAATGCTGTATAGCTTACAATTTTCTCGCTATAGGATTTTGCTGCAACGTGGTTGTGGCAAAGGAAGGATTGACTGTCCAGATCAGATCAGTAACTACAGATCAAATGATCTACATTGACTTCTTCCCTGAAAGGGGGAGCAGGGAAGAAAAATATACCCGGAAGGTTAGGGTAACACCCTTAAGAGACCTATATTGATCCAGGAAGAAAGAAAGTTATGTTCTAACCTAGAATAACCCAAATTAGCCTAGGGATCTGATGATATTATTCAAGACAACTTTGGCACCTGCTGATGAAAATTCACTTAATCTGTTTGGAAAGGAGGGCTCAAATCGTGATTTTTCAGAATCTGTTGGAGCAATAAAATCTTCAAATTCTACAAAGAAATTCATTTGATGAATTTCTGAACCATTCTAAGTCACATAAAATTATTTATCTATCTCTGTCTGCCTCTGTGTCTCTGTCTCTCTTGTCTGTCTCTGTCACTTGGTCTCCATCTCTGATTCTCTGTCTTTTCTCTTGCCTCCTCTCATCTTGTCTCATTTCCTCTTCTATCTTCTCTCTCTCTTCTCCTCTCCTCTACTTTTCTCTCCTCTCCTCTTCTCCTTTCCTTTCCTCTCCTTTCTCCTTCTCCCCCCTCTCTCTACCTTTCTGTCTTTCTGCTCCTTCACTCCCTCCCTCCCTCTCCCCCCTCTCTTTTTTTCTCTCTCTCTTCTGCTCATAAAAAGGATAGGGAATTTCCAGGTTAGGGGCATTTCATCTAGTGGAAAAAAACTCACTGAAACAGGAGTCTCTATGTTCCCCTGTCCTTAACACTGAATCAGGAGATTCAGTTTCTTGTCTGTTACTGACTTGGAGTGTGAACTGTATTTTGGGGCTTCCTCATTTCTAAAATGGAGGGGAAATATCTGTCTCATATAGTTGCTGTGGATACCATGTGTGAAAATAGAAGGGGAAAGTGCTTTGGAAGTACTTTTGGTGCATGGAGAGGATTCTGGATTTGGAGTAAAAGATCAGGGTTCAAATCCCAACCCAGGTCCTGCCACTTGCTCCCTGTGTGACCTTAAGCAGTCATATTACTTTACTGGTTCTCATTGTCCTCATTTGTGAAAATGAGGGGTTGGACTAGACATATTCTAGGCATATTTCTAGTTCTAAATCTATGACTCCTTGGTTCTAAAATATTCTTGGCAAATAAAAAGTATTAAACAACTCTTCGCACCATTTCTGAATTACTAGGCTGGACTGATTCAGCGTAGACTAATGTGCTAACTTTTTTTTTGGAGAAGTTGGCATTTAGTACCTAGGACTAATGACTTTAACTCTTTTTGCATCCAGGCTGGCAGAGGCCTTTCTTGTTTAGATGCATCTTATTTAGTACCTTTAGGATGTTCAACATCTGCTATAAACTGTCCTCCAGAGAAGAAATGATGAAGGGCCTCTAGGCTATGCTATATGAGAACCAGTTGACGAAACTGAATATTTGACCTGAAGAAGAGAAGATGGAGGGATGGGACAAAATGTCTTCAAGTGCTGTTTCATGGAAGAAGGATTAGGTTTGTTCTGTTTGGCATAATTAAGAACAGTGATAGAAAGTACAAAAAGACTCAATTAGATTTTACGTCCAGAAAAACTTCCCAACAATGAGGGCAATCCCAATTTGCAATAAGCTGTTTTGGCTGGAGTGGGATTGGAGGTGGTAAAATGAGTTCTTCCTCACTAGAGGGTTTTGGACAGAGAAGGGATGGTCACTTGAAAGATGTTTTCTAGTGGGAATTATTTTTGGGGTATGGGTCAAATGGTTGGAGGCTCCTTTCAACTCTGAAATTATGTAATTCCATGATTCATAGGATACAGACATGAGGGATACAGAGAAATATAACATATAAGGTCTGGTTTAAGTCTGACAAGAGATTCAAGATATATTATGTATAATATATATTAGACATACATATACATATAAACATACATATAGGCAAGTCATATAACATATAAGGCCTGTTTTAAGTCTGGTAAGAAAGTTAAGCCATATGTGTGTGTGTGTGTGTGTGTGTGTGTGTGTGTTGTAAATATTATATATATATATGCATATATATATAAAGACAAGTCATATTAATATGCTAACAGTAATATGAATATTAGGAAGAGTAAATATGAGTATTAGGAACGGTCAGTGCTGTAAGAGGGCAATAATAGAATGCTGGAGAGTAAAGTAAGGATTAATTAATAATAATAATTAATAATAATTCTGAACTGGGTTTTGTTGAAAGAGGTAAGTACAAAGTGATGGGGAGAAGGTGAAGCATTCTATGAAGGACTAATGATGTACAAGGACACAAAAGGAGACATCTACATGATGACAGAACAAGTAAACCAATTTGGTTTTAATGTCAGAACTTTTCAGATTTGATAATTCCTTTTAACATCACCAATTTTGAGGAGTCCTTCATGTTATTAGTTGTATATTAGTGTCTACTGATTAAGAAAATATATGATGGCAAAAACAGTGCTATGAATTCAGTGATGCTTTTAAATGAATGTGTGAGGAGGTACACTGTACTCATATGAAGGAATTAAAGAACTAGAGAGGGAAAGTATAGTGCTGAGCATTTGAGTGCTATCATCAAAATATATGACCAAGGTCTGAACAGATGGACTCCGGAAACAGATCTGAAGTTCAGGACAGAGGAAGGATTTAGTAGTAATGGGGGACTTCAATTATCTGGACGTCTGCTGGAGTGCTTTCTCTCTGCCCAAAGCAGAGCAACTAATGATTTCTTGCCTTTCCTTAATGGTTTTTTCATCCTTCAAAAGGTAGAGGAAGCAATGAGAGAACATCTGGACATTCTGGACATGATTCTGATTAATGAGGTGGAATTGATTGCTTAATTAAAATGATAGGAACTTTAGTCAAGGTAGGGTTGGGGGTGGAGATGGCAAGAAATGACTACGCTAATCTAGATTTTGTGACAAAGAAAGTATAGAATGCTGGTTTTAATAACAAAGCCTTAATTTTGGAAAATGAGAAAAAGGATAGATAGATTCTCATAGATTAAAATCTACTGGGGAAGTCATTCCAGGTGATAAGGGAAACATAACAAGCCTAGTGAAGTGAACAGTGCTAGACTTAGAGCTAGGGAGATCTACGTTTAAATCCTATTTCTGACACTTACTAGCTGTATGATTCTGGGCAATCACTAAACTTTTCCTCAGTTTCCTTCATCTATAAAACAAAAGGGTTAGGTTAAATGACCTTTATGATTCTTTCTAGCTCAAAATTCATGATTTATGCAATATCCTAAAGGGAAGGAAAGGGGGAAGTTGTCTAAAGAGATAGACATTCATAGAAAACTTATTAACTTAAATTCCCTCAAAAATATATGGAGGACATAGCAGGAAGGGCAGGTAATTAGGGATGAATATGAAAGTATGGAAAGGTGCTTTTACAAGAATATCAGAAATACTAAAGCTCAAATTGAATGGAGGGCTATGAATAATGGTAAGGACAACAAAATCATTTAAAAATATTGGAGGAAAAAGGAAGTTCAAAGAAAGGATCTTACCACTTGAGGTAGGTTGGAGTTGGATGATAATAATGGGTAAAGGCAGAACTATTTTTTTTTTCTCTATGAAGAAGAGTAATGTTTGTACTGGGAAGCAAGAAAACATGATGTGTTAATGTGCAATTGAAAATCACACTAAGTAAAGAAATAGTAAGGAAGTACCTAACTGCCTTAGATGAGTTCTAGTCACAAGGTTCAAACATAGGACTCAGAAAAACAGACTGGCAGATTTGATTTCTGAGCCAATGATTTTTGAAGAATCACAAAAGAAGAGGATTAGAGAATGATGGATAATCTCATTTTCAAAAAAAAAGTAAGAGTGGAATCTGCAAATTATAAGTAAGTAAGCTTGACTTTGATTCCTGGAAAAATTCTGGAATAATTTATTAAAAGACTCTTTAGTGAACATCTTGCAAAGCAAACAATGATCACCAAGGGTCAATATACTTTCATGTGGAACCAAAAAGATCATTCTAGATCAGGAATTCTTTTTTTTTTTTTTTTTTGCTAAGGCAATTGAGGTTAAGTGACTTGCCCAGGGTCACACAGCTAGGGAATGTTAAGTGTGAGACCAGATTTGAACTCAGGTCCTCCTGACTTCAGGGCTGGTGCTCTATCCACTGCGCCACCTAGCTGCCCCTAGATCAGGAATTCTTAATGTGGTAAAGAACCACTCCCAGATGGTTCTTAAACTTGGATGGGATTAAAAAAAATTGCATCTTTATTTCAAATATGATTGGTTTCCTTTGTAATGTATTATGTGTTTAATGCATTTATAAATATTATTTGAGAAGAGGTTGGTAGGTTTCATCAGACTGCTAAAATAATCTGTCACATACACATACATGCAGTTAAGAAATCTTGTTCTAGATTAATCCTTTTTTTGGACAGTTACTAGTTTAATGTGGGGAAATAAACTGGATACAGTTTACTTAGATTTTATAAAAACTTTTGGCAAGATTTCTCAGCTTTCCTTGCAGAAAAGGTGGAACCATGTAAATTGAATAGATTTAAGGAGTAGTTACTGATGACTTGATGTCAATTTGAAAGGAAGTCTCTTCAGTGTCTGGGGATCTGCTCTCAACCTGGTGATTTTTTTTTAATACAAAAGTACAAAAAAATACAAAAGATAAAAATCAATGACTTGAATAAGTTATAAATGGTGTGTGCATCAGATTTGCAAAGGACACTGAGCTGGGATGGGAAAGTCAAGATCCATAACATTGTCCACAGGAAGGGGCATCATGTTAAATATGATTTGGTGGAAGTTAATAGAAATGTAAAGTTATGTTCTTAAAGTTAAAAAAAAATCAGCTTTAAAAATCCAGGATGGCATATTTGTAGCTAGGTGGCAGTTTGATGGAAAATTAGTTTTACAAGTAGATTGAAAGTTCAATATAAATCCTCTTGTAATATGGCTACCAAAAAAAAAGATTATTGGTTTCACTGAGGCATAATTTCTAGGGCTAGGTTGGTGATAGTGTTGCTGTGCTCTACTTTGGCCATATTACTCGTATTTGGAGTATTGTATTTAGCACAATATTTTAGGAAAGACTTTGATAAGTTGGATATAATTGAAATCATGTACGAAGTCTCATTGAAGGAATTGGAATTGTTTCATGTAGTTAACTTCTTTTATTATTTGTATTATCATCATGTAGAGGACAATTTAGCCTCTTTCTCCTTGGGCTCAGAGAACAGAACTCTGCATTAGGATGGAGATTTAGATTTGAGATAAGGAAAAAATTTACTAGCACTCAAAGCTATTTAAAAATGGGATGTGCTGTCTTGGGAGATTTTTTTGTTGCTCCTTGTTAGAGGTCCTCCAGCAAAGACTACAACCCACTAGCTAAGTACTGAACTAAGCACTGGGAATGCAAAAAAGAGTCAGAAAGTCTCTGCCCTCAAGGGACTCACAGTTTAATGGGAAGACAACATGCAAAAAACTATGTAAAGATCCATCAATCTACAACCATTTATTAAAAGCATACTATATAGGCTTTCTTGAAATGAATATTTTGTATTTTGAATCCTCTCTTGTTTTCTGTTGTGCACATGGGCCATGTATTTTGTTTTCTTTTCCTATTTTGTATTTAAGTTTATAATAAAAAAGTGTACTATGTTCTAGGCACTGTTGTAGTGCTGGGGAAACAAAGAAATCCTTAAGGAGCTTTCGTTCTACAGGAGAAGACAAGAGTACATGCAAGTATATATGAAATTCATGTAAAATAGACACAAAACAAACAAAGGTTAATGGGAGTGGAGGTCAAGGCAGGATGGGAAGTACTTGCCAGACTTGTGTTGAGATGGCATTTGCATGGAACTTTGAATGATATAGAAGAGATTCTTGTTTAGTGTATATTGGATTAGATCCCCCTTTGAGGTCCCTTCACAACTCTGAGATCCTGTGATTTTGTATATTCTTAAACCCAACAATATCTGCATGCATTTGGAAAAGAGAAATACCTTTATGTGCAAGATGTTATTCAGTTTACTAAAAGATACATTCATTGTACTGAGAGTACAAAATACAGCTAATTTTGTTGCAATTGAAAAAAAAGATAAAAATAATAATGATTAGTGTATATATGGATTCAACCTTTATTCCACACCCAGCATTCTGAAGTCCATTTTGGGAGAAGTTATGAAGTTAAAAAGGCACAATTTTATATCGAACTATAAAAAAAGCATAAATGTCAGGCTAAGTGAATTATATTCTTTGGTCAATAAGAACCTCTGAAGACTTTATAAAGGGGATTGATTTGTGCAGAATATGTCAAATGGTTTTGAGAGGATCAAGACTGAATGAAGAGAAAAGGGAAAGGAAGTAACATTAAACTAAGATACTATCAGCTTTTTTGCTCTTATGTCAATTTGCAAAATATGTACTGTTGAAATTCTTTCTGGCCCTTAGTAAAGTAAAAATAAAAACAACATAAAATATTAAATACTACAGTTTTTGAGGGAGAGATATCAGAATTTCTCTGTCATCCTCCTCTATACATTCTCTCTTCTAAAAGATGAAAGGGATCAAAGGACAGCAAAATACCAAGAGATGAAAAAAAGGAAATTTTGGTGTAGAAGGAAAGAATAGCTTGAGATGTTCATTGGAATTAGCCCACATTAACCTACACACTACATTACACAATGTATCATCTCCCTAGATCTCTCCAGTCCTGAATCATCATTATTATAAGCCTAAGAAGAGCCATATTCTCTATGTAGAGATTTAAGAAAGGAAAATAATAGAGTACTGGATACCCCAAAACTGTGTTAAAGAAGCCAATCTGGAACTCTATTTTAGTTCAGATTTGATCAGAAAGGGAATATCTTTTAAATGTATCTACTTTTAGGCTTTTGTAGCTTGTTTTGTTTTCCTTAATTTCTTAATATAAATTCTTCTTAGAAATTTTTTTCCTTTAAAATTTTTTTTGCTTTTTATTTTCAAAATATATGCATAGTTTTCAACATTCATCCTTGCAAAATTTTGTATTTCAAATTTTTCTCTCTTCCCTCCTCCTGCAGTGATTCAATATATGTTAAATATGTACAATTCTTCTATACATATTTCCAATTATCATGCTGCACACACAAGAAAAATCAGATCAAAAAGGGGAAAAAATGAGAAAACCAAAAAGCAAGCAAACAATAACAAAAAGATGAAAATGCTATGTTGTAATCCACATTCAGTTCCCATCATCCTCTTTCTGAATGTAGATGGCTCTCTGCATCACAAGTCTATAGGAATTGAATTGAATCATCTCATTGTGGAAAAGAGCTATGTCCATCTTGCTGTTGCTGTGTACAATGTTCTCTTAGTTCTACTCACTTCACTTAGTTTCAGTTCTTTTAAGTCTCTCCAGGTTTTTCCGAAATCATCCTCCTGATGGTTTCTTATGGAACTATATATATATGGAATATAGTAATATTCCATAACATTTATATAATACCATAATTTATTCAGTCTCCAACTGATGGGTATCCATTCAGTTTCCAGTTCCTTGCCACTACAAAAAGGACTGCTATGAACATTTTTGCACATGTGGGTCCTTTTCCCTTTTTCAATAATCTCTTTGGGATACAGGCCCAATAGAGATACTGCTGGATCAAAGGGTATGCACAATTTGATAGCCTTTTGAGCATAGTTCCATATTGCTCTCCAGAATGGTTGGATCAGTTCACAACTCCACCAACAATGTATTAGTATTCCAGTTTTCCCCTATCACCTCCAACATTCGTCACTATCTTTTCCAGTTATCTTAGCCAATCTGAGAGGTGTGTAATGGTACCTTGGAGTTGTTTTAATTTGCATTTTTCTGATCAATAGTGATTTAGAGCACTTTTTCATATCACTAAAAATGGTTTCAGTTTCTTCATCTGAAAATTGTCTATTCATATCCTTTGACCATTTATCAACTGGAGAATGGCTTGTATTTAGAAAAAATCTTGAATGGTTTTAGCTGAAACTAAGTGAAAGAGGGGCTTTTTCCATACCTATGTCAGCATGAATCCATATGATCCTAAGTATGGTAGTACCAGGTCTAAAATCTGGAAAAAGCCATTAGAGCTGGGGTCCAAGAGCTGGAGATCAAGAAGTAAAGAGCAGAATTAGCTGACAACCTTGTAATTGGGAGTCCCATTACAAGGAACTTAGTCTACCATTATCACTAAATTCAGCTGATAGAGGAAAAAAAAGAGCTTTAGTAAAAAATGGACATCTACAAAGTCAGGCTTATAATGAAGCAATTTTAATCTGCCTGGGAATGTTATTACTGTTGAGGTAGAAAGAACACAGGATTAGAAGTGGAAGGGTCCTTACAAATTCTTTAGTCCCTCTCTTTTCTTGCTGAGCTGCTGGTGTGACATGAAAGTTGACTAGTCTCTCCCCATGCTATTTGGATTCATCCTTCCTCCTGGAGTGATCCCCTGAGATCTAGTCATCTATAAACCAAAGAGATAAATGAAAAAGGAAAAGGACTTATATGCACAAAAATATTTATAGCAATGAAACTGAAAAAAAAGTTGTCATAGAATAAAATATCCTCCAAGTTGGGGGTTGAATAGGGTGAATAACTTCAGGGAAGTCAAAGCACAGGAAGGAGACAGTTCCTTAGCCTCAATTGAAGGTCTATACCTTCTTGTGGAGATCTCTATCCTGATAACCTATGAATAGGAGCCTGGGAGTGGATGAATTTGAGGACAGAATGAATCTGGAAAGGATCTGCCTCTCTGTTCAGCTTTTTTTCCTAAGTCATGAGAAAGGTGGGGGGGAGGAACACTCACTGCTCTAAAAGGGCCATAACCCTTAAAAAGAAGCTTGAAGAACTCTTTATTGATGTCAGGAGACATCACTAGCTTCAACTTTAATATTCTATGAATCTAAGATTTAGGTTTAATTTGACTAAATCTCAGTTTTAGTTATTGAATGAGCATTTCCCTGTGATCTTGCACAAGTCACTTCCTTACTAGCCATATGACCCTGAACAAGTAACTCAACCTCTGTTTTAGTTTACTTACTGTAAAATGTGGGAAATAATAACAAATCTCGCTAATGGTTGTTTTGAGGAACAAATGAGATAATATTTATAAAAGCAATTAATGCTTGTCATATAATAGTCACTGTATAAATGCTGACTTTCTACCTTCTTTAATGTGGCCTCATTTTTCTCTTCTGTATAATTAATAAAAGAGTTGGACTAGATGATCCCTAAAATCCTTCAAGCTAAAATATGACGTTGAGAGGACTTCTTGTTTATGAATGGGGAAACGGGAATTGGCTTTAAGACTTCCATTAAACCATTTATCTATTTGCTGTAAGTCAAGAATTCTTAACCTGGGATTCATTAACTTAAACAAAAATAACTGCATCTCAATATAATTTGTTTCTTTTGTAATCCTAAGTATTTAATTTAATGCATTGAAAACCATTATTCTGACAAAGGATCTGTAGAATTCATTAGACTGTCAAAGAGATCCATGATACATAAAAGGTTAAGAACTCTTGCTATAAGCTTTTCATTCCTTCTCTGTCCTTCCCCTCAAAAAAGTGGTTAGATTTCTTGTAAGTTGAGTGTGAATAAATAACTGACCTAACAATGATAATTAGTTAGAGTGGTTAACAGATGGCCAGTCTTTTCAGAGTTGGTAACCTTCCCAGAAGCCAGTGGCTTCATTGGGAGTTTGGGATTTTTGTCTCTCCCTCCCCCATGCCCAATGAGAACATCTCTCTTGTGACTTGTCCTAAGTACTATCGTGATGCTTGGTCCAAACAGAAATTCCTATGTCTCTGGAAAGTGTGGTCATTGTCATGATGCACTTAATTCCAGACTGCTAGACTTACTTTAAAAATGTCGAAAACCCATGAATTTAGTATTCAATTACATATGAACATGTAGTGATATTGTCTATGAAGTCTTTGATACTGTGCTTTACCCTATTCTAGAGAAGTTTTTCTCTTGAAAACCATAAATATATTTTCTGCATGTAGTTTCCTATCAGTCAATTTTTATAAGTCAAAAGGCAATGAAACAATCTTTAATGCACTTTAAGACTTTAGTCTATTTTAGAAGGAAAAACCAACAACAAAACAAATTTTAGAGCAGATGTTCAAGCTAGCTTGATTTCTTTGAGGTTTCTAGAATTGTGATTTTAGATTGAATTTCAAAATCCCTTAGAGAACATCTAGACCAGTGAAGTCAAACTCAAATAGAAATGGAGGCCACTAAACCATACATAAAGATCCCTGTGAGTCTTATATTAACTTAGAA
Organism: Myrmecobius fasciatus; assembly: GCA_023553655.1. Classification (NCBI taxonomy): domain Eukaryota; kingdom Metazoa; phylum Chordata; class Mammalia; order Dasyuromorphia; family Myrmecobiidae; genus Myrmecobius; species Myrmecobius fasciatus. The sequence continues at coordinate 176,607 of JAJPUD010001824.1, forward strand.
AGCCACTCAGGTTTGCATATTTTTTGAAAAATTAATATATCAACATGTTAAAATCAGATAGGAATTGCATTTTAATCTACTTCAGACCACGTTTAGGAGTGTTATGTTTGATACCTCTGATCAATAACTGTTTCCATCACCTGATTTTCATTGTACAGAGGAGATGGGACCCAGAAGGTTAAAGTGAATCATTCCAAGTCATAACATTAATAGCAGAACCAAGACTAGAACCCCAAGGGCACTTAAGGCCTGTTCCAAAAAGTTTTCTATTTCACTGTGCTGCCTAAAAGCTCTGAAGAAAGTAAGACAGGTTAGATCTCAAGTTTGGTAATTTTCAGGAAATTTCTCCTCTTGTTTTGTGATAACACATCCATCTATACCATAGAAGGTATAATTTTCTTGACAGCCTAACACAGAGTCATAGATGGCAGAATGAATGAATGAATGGGAAAAGTGCCAAGCACTGTGCTAAGGTTCTAGGGATACAAATAGAAAATTGAGACAGTTAATGCTCTCAAGGAGATCATATTTTAACTGGGGAGACAACAGTTTCAGCTACATTTCAGACAGAAGGCCTGGCCCTTAGGGTTCAGTGGTAACACAGATGGTAACCCATGGTCTTTAGTATCACTTCCATTGATGAGATCACATCTGTTTCTGAGATGGTGTTTTCTGAGTCTTCAATAGTTGGATGCCATAGCATCAGTAAAGGCAGTTGTCCAGTCTCCTCTCTGCAAGGGTCCTTCCCTGGACAATGGCTGTGAGGGCCATGTCTAGAACAGGGCTTGTAGTTTGGGAGTGGAGGAAATGCTATTATTTCTAGGACTTTCACACTCCAAGTTAAGTCTTGGGCTGTCACCATCCACATCTCAGGAAAGATAGTGATGGTGGTGGATTACCCTACTTGGTCCATAGAACCTCCTGTCTCTCCTTCAAGATGCCTTGTTTCTTGGGATAAGCTGACGTGTCTTTCCCATCAATGGCAGTTGTTAGTCTATTTATGGTAATGATGGGAATGGCAGATCCTTCTCTACAGGGTCTTCTTCTGGATAATAATTGTGGGAATCAGAAGCTACGCTGATGGCTTAGGAAACTCTTGAGTTTATGTATTATTTATATCAAATTTGGAGTATTCTAGCCTGGGTAATCAAGTCTGGGTGTTTCAGAGTATAATAGGGGAAACTCCTATTGCTAACTTAGTTTGTTCCCTTGCCCCCAAATTTTCTGCTGCTCCTAAGATGGATAGTCACTTGTTGATAGAAGCCAAAGAAATCTCTTCCTTTTCAATAGGAAGACGCCAGAGTGTCATGTAGGCAAGATATGGCTTTGGAACTTCTCATTCTCACTAACTCCCCTTGTGCCCTCCTACTCTAGTCTCAAAGCTAATTTATTCAGGGATACTTTTCTCTCTCACTATGATGAAGTGTTTCGAGTTGTCCTGTTTCTTGAGGAATTATTAATACCTGCTGACCTTTTAATTGTATAGAACATTCTCCTGATTCTCCCTCCCTCCTTCCCAGACAAGTAATAGATAAATTATGGCCTCTTGGAGTATTAAAAATATCCTGAAAAAAAAAAGACTACATAGAGTGAGAATTTCAGACTGGATAGAAATAGAAATAATTGACAAAACTTTAGAATGCACTTAGTAAAACTTCTCTTCATGAATGAGATTATGAGGAATAGTTTTGGGTTTTCAACTGTTTTGTTATATTTGGTTAGGCTTGTGGGCTTTCCTGTATGAGAATTCCCTTCGCTAATATGATCTGGCAAATCTCATTTAGAGAATCTTAGGGGCATTCTGGTCAGTGTATGTTATGTTATGTTGGTATGTTGTAGGAATCAAACTTATTTGTATTTCAGGGAGGAATTCTATTTACTGTAACAAGCTGTATCTCTTAAGGAACATTGTGAATACTAAATTCTTAAATTGAAAGTAAATAACAATATTCCCATTTCACCAATTGGGGCATAATAGAGTTGAGGTAAGGGGTAGAAACAACATTATTTTCTTTTTCTAATTCACAAATCTAGTTATGTGGCAATGGGAAGAAATTAGAAATTTTCCTACGGTCTTGTAGTCTCAACAGCTTCAAATGGTCCCAGTTTTCCCATTTTGTCATTATTACCTAACCCCAGCTTCATTTTGAAATCTCATTAAATAGGACAGCTGCTATATCAGAGCATTACAATCATCTCTTATTTTCTCTTGGAAACTTTTCAAACTATTCAAATTCTAATTAATTATTCTTCTCTTTATTTCTTCCAGAGTCTATACCACACACTTTAGCAACTAATTAAATTGTGCAATTTACTTAAATTGTGATTTCATATTGTTTAGTTTGGCCTTATCCATTAGATTATAAACTTATCAAGGCTAGTTCTCTTCTAATTCCTACTGTACACAGCCCATAGTTATTAGTCCTTTAAGGATTTATGAGTTGACTGGTGTTGTTGCTAATACAGATTTGGTCAGGAGACTATAAACCCTTTGGAGGCAGATTATATCACTTTTGTGTTGGTATCTTCAGTGCCTTGCATCATTCAGTGCCTCACACATAGTAAGCATTTAAGAAATGCTTTTTGGATGAATAAATAGCTAAATGAGTTGCTGTGACTACCCTTCCCTCCCTGTCCTCCCTTTTTAAATGTGCTGGTCAACTTTCTTGTGATGAACTTTTTTGAACTTGGAGACCCTGGAGCTTAACATTTCTGGTCCTGCATTGGAAGCTTTTCCATTGCAGTAGAACCTGATATAGTCTGATGGTATAATCATTAAAGACCCAGCGTTACTATGAGAAATTAGAGGAACATAGATCCTGATATGCAAAAGACATTTAATAAGTGTGTTAAATTGAATTGGACTTGAGTGAAGGCTTCATTCAAGAAAGAGCACTTGTTTAGCCATCTTCATAATAATACCTAGCTCCTTTTTATATAGTTTTATATATAGTTTTTTTAATATAGTTTTAAGGTTTGCAAAACTGCTTTCCATAGAAAACCCTGTGAAATTGGTGTCATTCTTCCTATTTTACATATGAAAAATTGAGGCACAGGGAGGCATAAGTGATTTGTTCAGGGTAATGTAGCTATTAAATAACAGAGAGATTTGAACTCAGATCAGAGCATAGGACTTGGAATCAAGGAATCAAGTATATACCTCACACACTCCTTATAGTTGAGGGATACTGGGCAAGTCCCTGAACCTTTCTGTGCCTCAATTTCTCTATTTGTGAATAGTACCTACAACAGACTTGCTGTGAGGATCAAATGAGTTAAGTTTTATAAAGTGCCCTGCAAAACTTAAAGAGATATATAAATGGTAGTAATTATGATAGCTGTTAACTTTTTCATTCCAAATCCAGCATTCTTTCCCCACATATATAGTGACCTTATAACCATTAAGATAACAATAAAAATCTTATACTCATAGAATTAGGGTTTCAGAGTAACTCCCTCTCCCAAACATTGTTTAGTTTGAGCCTAATACCAAATTCAAGAAGCAGGTTGTGCAATATTATTTTTTCTATTTAAAAATAATAATAATAGCTAACATTTATAGAACACTTCAAGATTTTCAAAATGCTTTACAAATTTGATCCTCACAAGACCTTGGTGAGGCAAATGCTATTATTATTCCCATTTTACAAATCAAGAAACTGAGGTGGACAGAGATTAAGAGATTTGACCAGGGCCACATAGCTAGTAAGTATCTAAAGGAAGATTCGAACCCAAGTCCAGTGTTCTATCCCCTGAATCTTAGAAAATGAGGAAAGAAGATGGCCAAGCTCTTTCACAGGGGATTTGGGACTATAGTGAGGCCCTTTGACTTCCACTCCAGGCCTCTCTCTGATGCTTCATATTGCCTCAAATTTCCTTCAGCAAATACCAGGGGCTGCATGGTGCCAGTCTGCTGTTTTGTCTTTGAAAATGCAAAAATCCTGAATTGGCAAATTCCTTCCATGTGATGGTTCTGAAAGACACTCTTCCCCCTGCAGGCCTTCTGCTAGCTGAACACATCTGCTCACCTTACCTTCTCTTAAACACGTGGTTTTTGCCTTGTCATTGCAATACCCTCAGGTCCTCATGCAAGGTCAGGTTTGGTTGCCTTGGAGCTGAGGCTGTGGCAGAGGCTGTCAGCTCCAAACCTGGAGACCCACTGGGGGTCACTCTTATTGGAAAATTAATGAGGCCAGGCCTGTTTTCTTTATTTCAATGCTACATCTCCCACTGGAACTGACACCCTCATGAAGCTTTACCCCCGTCCCTGAAAAGCGACACTCTGATCATTTTTGTTTGTTTGTGGGTTTCATTATTGTTGCTGTTTGAGTCTTATGGTTGCTTTCCCAGATGCTATTAATTCTAGAGGTTTGCTGAAGTCCCTCATTTTCAAACTTGTCAGCAAATAACAAGATCCCAAATGAGGTGCATACACACCCAGGAATATAGCAGTCTCTTTTCTAGACACAATTAAAATAGAAGACCTAGCTAGGTCAGCATTTCTTGGAGCAATCTAGGGAAATGCTCATGGAAGTATATTCTAAACTGCGTGGCAGAGAAGGGATGGGATTGCAGCAGAAAGTAATACACTGTGGATGTGGAGCCTTAAGGCCAGATTTCAAATTTGTCATCTGACACTTACTTAATAGCTGATCACAGACAAACCTTAGTTTTCTCATCAGCAAAATGGGAATATAATGCTCACATTGCAAATCTCAAATTATTGTTGCAAGGAAGAGCATTTTGTAAACACTAAACCATTTATATAAATGCTAGTTTTTGTTATTTTTAGAGATCATATTCTTTATTTGGAAGAAATGCACTAGTGATAGAAAATTATGTTTTTCAAGGTTCTTGTCCATTCCATCTCTATGTGAACTCAAGCAAATAAATTCACTTGTTGGGTCTCAGTTTCTTCATCTGTAACACAGAAACGACCACATTATACTGACCTTACTTAACTTACTAGGAAATTGTTCCTATTTAAAAAAAAAGGCAATGCATAGCTCAGTTACTTTGATAATATATACCTGAGATAATAAGATAGAGTGAAAACAGACCTGGATCTGGCATCAGAAGAGCTAGATTCAAATGTTACCTCTGCCCCCCCTACCCCACACCTGTGCCTTTCTGAGTGGGTCATCATACCTCTCTGGCCTTCAGTTTCATCCTCTCTAAAGTGGAAGTTGGAACCTGGAGACTCTCTAAAGTCTGTTCTGTGTCATGCCTTTCTATAATTTGAAAAGACAAATTCAATAAAATAACACATCTCTACAGCAGTCTGCAATGTTTTCATCACAATTTTTCCTATGAGATAGGTAGTACAAGTATCACTTCACAGAAAAGGAAATTGAAACTCAGGGAGATGACATACTTGCCTTTCTTGTCACACAGCAAGTGACAGAGCAGGGATGCAAGCACAGGTCTTTTGATTCCAAATCCTACAGAATTCTTATTATGCTATTCTGAGCAGCAGCTATGTCTTGGTTTTGCTTATCTTTATATCTTCCTTAGAAAATAGTGTTTTATCTTCTGGTTCATTTCAATAGATGTTATAAAACACCTTCTTTGGGCATTCCCTGTGTTGGATACTGGGAATACAAAGGAAATAAATAAATAAATGTATATAAAAAGAAGGAAATAAAGGAGAGAGAAAGAAAGAGAAAGGAAGGAAGGAAAAAGAAGGAAAGAAAAAGGAAGAAAGGAAAGAAGGAAGGAAGGGAGGGAAGAAGAAAAGAAAGGAAGAAAGAAAGGAAAGAAGGAAGAAAGAAAAAGGAAAAGAAATTTCATGATGTTGAGGAGTTTTCAGTCAAGTAGACAGGGGATGGAGAGGAAGGGAGCATTGCAGATGCTTAATGTTTTTAAATTAAATAGAAGAAATATAGATATATTTTTTTGAAGTTTTAAAAGGAAGCTCATGAAAATTCCAGGATGCCCGAGTTGTGACTATCAGTCACCCAGCCTTATCACTTGCAATGACTATATTGATAATTTAAGATTCTAATCTGAATTTTGTTTCAATCTACATATGGATCCAGCTTGAATCCATATACTGAGGTCATTTATGGTTTAGGGGAAAGAATGCTGTGTTTGGAGTTAGAGGATGTGAGGTTTTGAACCTTGACTTTTGCCCAGATGTGGAACTGAAAAAATTGCTTAGCTTTTCTGGACCTAAGCTTCCCATTGCTAAAAAGGAGCTGGACTAGAAAATCTCTCAGGTCCTTTCCAACTTTAAACCAATAATTTCAATCCTATTAACAGTATAGGAAGCTCTCTTATGGGTTTGATTTTAGGGATACTTGAAAAATCTCATCTATCCTTGTACCAAAATTTCTTCTTTTGAATTGGAGAATCTTCCCTTTTACCTTGCCAGGATTAGTAGAACCTCTAATGATTTAGCAATAGAAGGGGAGGATGTTGCCCCCAGAGGATCCCAGATAAATATAAATGATACATGGATGGGAGTTGCCCTCTAGTCTTTTCCCATTAGTACATCAGCCTGGACAAGTTGACAGGTTTATCAGATTAAGTGATTATTAATTCATAATCACTTTGTTTAGATGAAAGGTGTGGGTAGATTTAAAATTGGTTGAAAACCAGACAAGTAGTTGATGAGCTGCCTCTCTCTTCTACTTTGCCTCATGGAATCCTTTTATTTTCTTGCACAGCTCAGGTGCCATTACCTGGAGAAGGTTTTTCATGATATGATTTAATTGTTAGAAATCTCTTCCTCTTTAAATTACATCATAGTACTTCATATAGAATTTTTTTTATTCTTGTATTTACATATATCTTTGCTAGTAGAATGTAAGCTCCTTGAGGGTAAAGATTATTTCATTTATGTCTTTGTATCTTCAGTTCCCAGTGCATGCTTTGTGAACAATGAGCATTTAATAAATACTGAATTGAAGGGAAATCTATAATAGGGCATCCTAGAGATAAATTCTTGGCTATGTCCTGTTGGGAATGTGCAGTTTGTTTATCAATTGCTTGAATGAAGACATAGCTAGAAAGCTTATGCAATTTGTAGACAGCACATCAGGAAAGTTAAAAGAATATAAAAAGATCTTGAAAGTCTAGAAGAATGGAACAAATTGAATAAAATAAAATACAATAGGAAAAACAATATTAAACAAAGATCTACACTAAATGTGCATTGAACAAGAGTTAAAAAAAATCACCTGTACAAAAGTTCAGAAAGAGGGAGGTAAGCATAGATGCCAGTTAAGTAGAAAAGAGCTAGGTTAATACGAATCTGGCCTACAAGGTTGATATGAATCAATAGTGTGAGAAAAAAATTACCCCCCCCAAGCTAGCAGAGTTTTAGGTAAGAGGGAGGTGATAGTCTCACTGTATTCTGTTCTGGGGGAATATTAGGAATTTGATTCTGGACATCATACAGAAACTAGAAAGGATTGAGGATTGTTGGTAATGACCAGGAGGATGAGTGGGCTGGAGAAGTTTAGATAAAGATCTGTAAAATAAATTAAGCACAGACAGTATAGGGAAAAATGAGGGGATAGTATGGGAAGTATTTGGAGGATTGTCATGGAGAAAAATTGAACTTGCTCATTTGTCCTCAGAATGCAGAAGTAGGAATCAAGGTTGGAAGTTGAAGAGAAAGATTTATGCTCAATGTAAGAGAAAGCAACAACATTGTCCATATAAGCAACTGGCTACTTCTGAATATAGAGAAATACTTGACTATGGAGTCTGAACACTGGACCTTTGCAGAGGATTCCTGTTGAGAATTGGGTGGGATTAGATGATCTGAAAAGCACATTCTATCTCTGAAATTCTCAGTGGTATGTGTGATAGTGGACAGGGAAGTTCCATTAGGGGAACATGAAGCAAAACCCTCTATCAGAGGTGTCAGATGTATTGACCTATAAGAATCCCCAAAGTAGCCCAAACCAAATCAAAATATAGTTTCTGATTTTAATGTATTGATTATTAAAAAGAAAAATACATCAACACATTAAAGATAGAGACTGTATTTTAATCTGATTTGGTCTACTCTCTCTCTCTCCTGCTCTGTCTCTGTCTCTGTCCTCTCTCTCTCTCTCTCTCTCTCTCTCTCTCTCTCTCTCTCTCTCTC
>JAJPUD010001824.1:184714-264805 GCA_023553655.1 Myrmecobius fasciatus
TCTCTCTCTCTCTCTCTCTCTCTCTCTCTCTCTCTCTCTCTCTCTCTTTCTCCCCCATCCCCCCCACATTTTCTAAGTTAATAGGCAGCCCTCAGGGAGCCTTATGTATGATTTAATGGCTCCTGTTTCTATTTGAGTTTGAAACTACCTTCCTTTTGGTAAAGAAAAACAGAACCTAAGGAGACCAAGACTCATGTGAGAGGACTAATAAAAGGGCAGTAGATGTGAAGACAAATTTTAGCTTCTTTACAAAGATGTCTGGGATGAGTTCTCTTTAGGCTTACCTCTGTCTGATAGGGATAGCTTGTCTTAGGAGATGCTATGGCTCTTTTTAGTCTTAAAAACTACTAGTCTTAAAACTACTTCCCCCCACCCCCGAAGTTTGGGATGGAATTAAGGCTCTAAAGTGTGAGGAAAGAGAAAACCTGTCATTTCACTGGTCAGGAACTTACTAGCAGCAATCAGAGAGATAAGTGAGCAAAACTCAGCAAAGAGAGCCATTTTGGCATTGTTTCCTGTTACTCATTTTGAAAAGTTAGCAGAATTTGGTACTGGTATGCAAAACCACTTCCTCTGCTGTTATGTCTGAAATGTTGAAAATGAAGGTACTTCACTATGAAAAGGCAAAAAGTAAGTTTATAATTTAAACTGTCATCTCGGATGTTTATATTCTGAATTCATTTTCTTCTTAGCCAGTACCTTTCCTCAATACAAATCTTAAAATTTAACACTATGTTTGAGGATGTGTATCAGACATCCCCTCTTTCACCTAGGATATTTCAGAGAATGGGAAGAATATGGATTTCATCATGGGTTAGGTCCCCTGAGCTTTTGTATTGTTCAGTGGTGAGAGGAGCTAGAACATTCTTCCTTGCCATGTGCCCCAAAACATCTTAGTATAATTCAGATCCACAGGTCACAAAATCAGTCTTTCAGAATAAGAAATCAATTCAAAAGTCATATAATACAAACGGTACCACAAAATAATGTCCACTGAAACCTAGCAATCTAGTTTCTCAGTGAAAACCTCCAGGAAGGGGTGGGGGGATCTACTTTTCTATTTTTTGACTTCTCTTCAGTTGTTAAGACTTTTCTGACATCAACTTTCACATTGTTGCTTTTCCTGCTTAGGTTATATCATAAATCATCAATTTTTTACATGCTACAGACTTTTAGATATTTCAGTCAGTCACTAAGCATTTTACTAAGCTAGTAATATATGCGAGGCAGTGTGCTAAGTACAGGGAATACCCCAAAAACAAACCAAATCAAACCGAACCAAAACACAACAAAAAACCCCCACACACATACATACAGATCATAGCACAGACAAAATTAAAAAAATAATCAGTCCCTGCCCTCAACCAGCTCTAACAGGGAAGACAATGTATAAACAATTATGTACAAAGATATATATATATATATATATGTACATATATATATATATACATATAAAATAAATTGGAAATAATCAGTGGAGGGAAGACAGTGTTATTAAGATGACTACTATGTTCTCTCTGAGTTTTTTCTTTTTCAATATATCAACTGATCATATATGTCATGGATTAGAGAGCCTTTACCTTCATTCTGGTGGCTCTCTTCAGATCTGCTTACTGGTAGTTATAGAAACTAAGCATTCTTTTGCTTCACAAGTACCAAAACACCAAAGAAATGTGAGTTCCTGTTCATTCTAGTATCTTTAGTGCTGGACCCAGGGTGGTACAAAAATAGGTACTTTAAAAGTGTTTGCTGAATTGAATCTAGTAACCTCAGCAATTCCTGTAGCTTTGGTTAACATAAAAGCAGACTAAGTCCCAGACCAAAAATTCTAGTCAGCTCTCTTCATTTTACCAACTTGGAGGTGATGTGGCTAGTGTCAGTTTGTTAATTGTTAGTTTCTTAGTGAGAATAAACCCATAGGTCTATTCCTGACTCAGTGTCCAGGATTCTTTCCCATTAGGTCTCATCTGCTTCTTCATGTGTAGTAGCAGATAGCATGAACCAAAATGACTCATGTCCAAGGAGTGTGCAGTCTTTTTAAAGAATGCAAACAACTTTGGTTTGAATTTTCTTTCCCAAAATGACTAATATAGAAATATATTGTACATATGTACAATTTATATCAGATTGCTTACCATTGGGAGGGGGAAGGAAGAACTAGAATTTGGAACTCAAAACTTTAACAAAAAGAATGGTAAAATGTTTAAAATAAATTTAAAATGGAGAAAAGCAAGATATTATTTAAAAAATGTAAACAGTTCCTTATTTATCAAGATGTATCTTGGATACAATGAACAAGTCTGAATGCCCAAAAAAGGGATGGAGCACCATGCATTAGTGCTTCTTTTTTCTTTTCTTTTTTTTATTAAAGCTTTTTATTTGCAAAAAAAATATGCATAAGTAATTTTTCAACATTGACCCTTGCAAAGCTTTCTGTTACAAATTTTTCCCTCCTACCCCCCCCCACACCTCCTCTCCTAGATGGCAGGAAGTCTAATACATGTTAATTATGTTAAAATATTTGACAGATCAAACATTATATATATATTATATATAGTTATCTTGCTGTACAGGGAAGAGAAAAAAAATAAAAATAAAAAACCTGAGAAGGAAAACATAATGTAAGCAAACATTGATAGAGAGTGTGAAAATGCTACGTTGTGGTCCAGACTCAGATTCCACAGTTCTCTCCCTGGGTATATATGGCTCTCCTCATCACTGAACAACTGGAACTGGTTTGAAACATCTCATTATTGAAGAGAGCCACGTCCATCAGAATTGATCATCATATAGTCTTGTTGGTGCCATGCATAATGATCTCCTGGTTCTCCTGATTTCACTCAGCATCAGTAGTGGATAGAAACTGGAAAATGAAGGGATGCCCATCAATTGGAGAGTGGCTGAATAAATTATGGTATATGAATGTTATGGAATATTATTGTTCTGTGAGAAACGACCAGCAGGATGATTTCAGAGAGGCCTGAAGAGACTTGCATCTGTGCTTCTTACAGAAAGGCATAGCTCTGTAAATAAACCAAGAGGTCAACAACATGGTGTGATTTGGATAGTGCTGGGAATGTTTCTCTTACCTCAAAGATCTCCCTCATGTTTATACCTGCAATTCTATAGTTAAGAGTTTCATTCCTTTTATTTAGAAGATTATTGCTCTGGAAGGAATGACAGATAAGGTCATTATCAGGTCATTTTGGAATAATTAGTTTTGTCAAGGCTTTTCCAAGGCATAAATTATGAAGCTATCAAAAGTTTCCAAATGTTTTTTGAGTGTGCCCAACTGGTAAAAAAAAATTATCATGCATCTCCACTATGTGTTTATTTATTTATATATGAATTATGTACATGTGCTGTTGTGCTAATAATTATGTACATGTAAAATTATATAAAATAGAAATTTTCAAAAGAATAAGATAAGGATCAATAGTGCTGTATCCTAGAGTCATTTGGATGCTATTGATGTCTATTGAGTAGGGAAATAAAGTGGCCAAGCATGTGCTTGCTTTGGCATCTATATAGTAGAGGAATTAGGAGTAGGGAGAGTTTTGAGGTAGGAAGACCCACTATAAGGCTGTTCTAATAGTCCTGGCGAGAGATGATGAGGACTTGAGCTTGGCTGCCGGTTGTGTGTGCTGAGAGTAAAGAGAGATATGGAGGTAAAATATTGTACATGATTACATGTGTGGAAAAGGGACACGTTGAGGCTAACCCAGTTGTGAGAACCTGGATAATTGTCAGGATGGTAGGATCCTCAACAACGTCCATGGATAGGTGTGGAAGAAGAGAGGGTTCTAGGAGAATGAATGTAAGGATTTCTAGGATACCTATTCATCCTGGCCTGTTTATTCATTTTTTCCCACTGTTAGAAGGGCTTAGAAGGTAAGATTTTTTTTTCCTATTGATTCCAAATCTCTCAGTCTTAGGGGAGACATAGCTATTATTATTGGTGCCTGCAAGTCCTGAAGGACCCATAGAAGGTTCCAAAGGTCATGGCTGGAACTTGCCTAGCAGAGTGAGATGGTGAAAATTACATCTTTTTTGTTATCATAAGCTTGACAAGCTTCAAGACTCAGAAAACAGGATTGCATCTGAAGCCATGAATGTGATTAATGCTAAGGGAATAAGAATAGGTTTAGTTGTATTGGGGAAAATCCTCTTGATTGACTATTATAATAAGAATGGAATACAAACTGAAATCCTATCTGTGGTTGATTACACATCTCTTGGGGTCAATCTGTAGTCTCCCAGGGAGTCCTAGCTCCCACTTTAAAAACCACTGGGATCAAAAGAGAAGTCTAGTGTATGCTCCTGAATCACAGGGTTGGGAAAAAGCGGTGGTAGCCAGAGATAGCTGGGCTAAGAAAAGAGCTAGCTAGATGTTAAGACAAATTTAATTAAACCCCATAGTTTTGCCTCCCTTGTGTCCTAAGACTGATAATAGTAGTACTGCTATTTGGCAGACAACATGGGCACTGTTCCCCATCCATGGCATTGGAGGTGTAAGAAAGCCCAATCCCAGTGCTGCCCACCCACATCCTGTGTACTGCCCCCCAAACCTTCATTTACAGCACTAATTTGAGGATAGATGTTATTATTTATTTTATAGTTCTGAGGCAAATTAATTTTCTTGTTTATGGGATTAATGGGATTTAATTTTGTCTGCCCTCTGAAAGATACTCTAAATTACACTTGGGTGCTGACTGTGTCCTCGTTATATTTAACTAGGCAGATTTCTAGTGGTCTGTCTAAGTCATGTGTATGTGTGTGAGAATGTCACTTCTCTACTCAGAGAAGTGATATTTCCTGTGTAAGAATTTGATAGAAAATCTTGCATTTGGCTTGGGGATGGGCGTACACAATTGTACACAATATTTCATATTTATCCTTTGGTCATTTCTTCTTTAGCTCTACTAGTTTTATGATAGAAATAAAACCCTGGGGCACCTGAGATAATTCATTTATAGATAAGTGAAGCCTGATGTATTGCCCCTTCTCCACCCCAATCCCTATCCACAGCATATCCTTTTAACAGAAAGTCCTCCACTTTATAATCTGGGTCAAGTCATTTCTACTCTCAGAATATCAGTTTCTACCTCTTTAAAATAAGGAAGTTGGACTTGACATCTTCAAGTTGTTTTCCAAATCTTGGTTCCTTAGAAATGCCCCAACTCCTAGAATAACTGTGTGATTCAATGAGACTTGGAGTGATTTCTCCCTCTTCAATTTTGACAGGTCTTATGGCACTGACTGTTTGCTTTTTTTTTTCCCTGTGTACATTTCTCATGTCTTCTGCCAGACTTTAAATTTGTTAGGGTAAGAGCTTTGTCTTTACTGTAGGATTTAGTCAAGATTTTGCATTACCAGGGACAATATAGATTTTCCTTGAGTTAAAATAAGGATGAGAATAGATATTACAATCTAAATTCTAAGGAAAAGGGTTTGAGGCTAGTCTTCAGATTTACTCCCCTCCCTAAACCCCAATAGTGACAATAAGAAGGATATCATTTATTTATGGTGCATCCTCATAGTGATGGCTTTAATATATTTCATTTTATTCTCATGACACTATTATATAGGAGGAAAGAAAATATTATCACCACTTGATAGATTAGATCCATGTGGATTTAAATCACTTGCCAAAGTGCCTTAATCCAGAGGCATTGTGGTTATTAGAGGAAGAACCTTTGAATCTGAAGAATCTGGATTCAGATCCTGCTTCTGACAGACACTGACAGTGTGATCAATTACAAATTACTATTTAATCTCTTAATGCTCCAGGCAACTTTAAGACTATAAATTACTGAGTTTTTGATCTCTATTGATTGAGGGAATTTCCATACCAAGGTAAAATCACAGATTTGAATGAGACAATTTTTTTTTTACGTTTGAACCCAGAGATTTCACTCCAAGGAAATGAAAAGTAAAAATGAGTCTTATGTATACCAAACTATTCATTGCAACATTTATTGTAATAACAAAAAACAAAACCAAAAAAAAACTCCAAACAAACTGGGAACAAGTGGGATTCTTAACGATTGAGGAATGACTGAACATATTTTGTGATATATAAAGATAATGGAATATTATTGTGCTATAAGAAGCAATAAATATGAGGGATTCTGAGAAACATGGGAAGGTATATATAAGATGATGAAAAATGAAGTGAGCCAACCAGGAACATTAATGTACATAATGACTACAATAATATAAATGAAATGAACCTTAAAATGAAGTAAAAAAGTAGGATTAGATAGATGATTGATAGATAATGACAGAGAGAAAAAAGCATTTATTAAGTACAATACTCTACCCTTCTGGGATTACAAATACAAAATAAGCAAGGCAGTGCTTTTCTTCAAGAAGTTTTCAATTTAAAGGAGGAAGATCACACATTAAAGGATGCCAAAAAATTGGGGTTGGGGGTACCTATGACATGTAGTCTTGAATTCTGGTAAAATAAGGGGAAAGTCTCACCTATTAAAGCTAGGGGATTCAGGAGGTGGAAGCATAGTTTCTGGTGAGGTGAAGAGGATTAAAGAGTAAACTGTGATGAGGAAGTGGTATTAAGTTTTAGGACCTGACAAGATAACAAAAATCTTTAATTATAGTGATTAATCTTAGCTTCAGGGATGACAAGGAAATGGACTTTTCTTTTTTCCTTGAAAAGGTAGGGAGCTACAAGTACAGAATATTATACATTCAATCATATGTCTGGAAATTATATGTGTTGGTTTTACTTAGTGGGTATTTTTGATTTGTTTGTTGCAAGGAAAGTTTCACTTAATGAAGAGGCACATTTGGGAATAACTGTGTTGAAAAAATGACAAGCATTAACAAAATATGAATTAATATAGTCTCCACAGCTAGTTCATGGCAAAACTGAGACTGGACTTCAGGTCTTCTAAGAGGGTTTTACTGATTCTTAACCTGAATCCAGTATTCTCTCTAGACTTTATCATATATCTAATTAACAATAGAACTCCGTTTCCTGATTTTCAACCTTTGTGTCCTTTCCATTAAGATGACTTTTTACTCTGCCAAATCAAATGCTTTTTTACAACCAAAAGATGATATGACTGATGAGTAGGGCCCTAAATTAAAAAGGGGAAGAGCTAACTGGCAAAGTTCATTTAATGACCTCCATTTTCTACCAGAGACAAAAGCCCATCTTTTAATATTTGTGTTTCTGTGAATCATGGAACATTCTGAAGAATTAAAAATGAGTTATTATTCAAAAGGAAATTGAGAACTACGTTTGTGGGTTGGGTATGAGTAGACTGTACAGCATAACAAATGAGTTTTGAAGAACAGTAGCAATAGATGTCAAAAAAGAATCTATGACTGAAAAAGAAAATGAGCTAGTATTATAGGCCAGGCTTAAATTAGAGTGTTCCAGTGGGAATGGAATGGAATGAAACACTTGTAGACCAACCTCTGCAATGAACAAAAGGAGGTTTACTGAACCATGTCATGAAAAGAATATCCACCAAGAATCCAGGAGTGATTCAGTTGTATGTCTTACATTTGCAGTGCTGTCACTGAAGGATACAGACTTGCTTATTGAGGCCATCAGGAAGCTATATCATTGATTTGAGACTTGTCTCCTGGGCCAATTAAGACTTCAGAATGGTTTCAATGCCTTTTAAGAAAAAAAAAAAGCTAGACAGTATTACTTGAGTAGACATTGCTTTCCCTAGTGGCAATTAGTGGATAGTCTGCATTATCTAATGCATTCTTACAAATCTCAGAAGAAATCAAATAAGGGGCTAGGTACATTGGGTGGATCCTCTGTGGTGAACTTATGGAAAGACATGAAGAAGAATCATATAAAATGGGTAAGCCTGTGTAAATGAATCTGCATCTTTGGAGGGAGTCCAGCTCATCATTTCTGTCCTGGATACCTTCTTCCCTTTACTCTTTGGTGAGACAATTCAAATCTACCCCATCCTCTTTTCTTTGTCTTTTACTCTCTTATTCTATCACTAATCTTGTTTTGTCAAACCTCAGCCTTGGATTACTCCCACCATCCACTTTGTTTACTCCTATTCATATTCTGCTGAATGAAGCTGGAGAAAGTTATAAAACCATAGGTACTAGGCTCAGTACAAATTTATTAGATAATCTAAACTGGGCCCTCATTGTCTTGCTACAGCAGCTTTCCTACATTGTTTCATGCTTCCTTAAGGCTTCTATAGTTCCTCCTCTCCCACCCTCTCAGCTAAGAACTTTGCTTCATATTTCACTGAATAAAATTGAGGCCTTTCACTTCTAAAATATATAGAAAATTGACTCAAATTTATAAGAATATAAGTCATTCCCCAATTGATAAATGGTCAAAGGATATGAATAGATAATTTTTAGATGAAGAAATTAAAGCCATTTCTAGTCATATGAAAAAATGTTTCAAATCACTATTGATTAGAGAAATGCAAATTAAAACACTAAGGTTGACAACTACTTCATACTTCTCAGATTGGCTAAGAGGGCAGGAAAAGATAATGATAAATGTTGGAGAGTATATGGGAAAACTGAGACATTAATATATTATTGGTGAATTTGAACTGATCCAACCATTCTGGAGAGCAATTGGGAACTATGCCCAAAGAGCTATAAAACTGGGCATATCCTTTGATCCAGCAGTATCTCTACAGGGACTGTATCCCAAAGAGATCATAAAAAAGGAAAAGGACCCACATGTATAAAAATGTTTTTACCAGCCCTTTTTGTAGTGGCAAGGAATTGGAAACTGAGTGGGTACCCATCAGTTAGAGAAATGACTGAATAAGTTATGGTATATAAATGTAATGGAATATTATTGTTCCATAAGAAATGATAAGCATAAGGGTTTCAGAAAAGCCTGGAGAGACTTATATGAACCAATGCTAAGTGAAGTGAGTAGAACTAAGAAAACATTGTACTTAGCAACAAGATTATCTGATGACCAACTCTGATGGACTTGGCTCTTTTTAATAGTGGGGTTGGATTCAGGGCAATTCCAATAGTCTTGTGGCTCTTCAGTTGTTGTTTGCTTTTTTTCCCTTTCTCTTTTTCCCCCTTTTGATCTACTTTTTCTTGTACAGCATGATAAATTCGGAAATATCTTTAGAAGAATTGCACATGTTTAACTCATTGGATTACTTGCTGTCTAGGGGAGTGGGTAGGGAAGGAAGGAAGGAAGGAAAAATATTTAGAACATAAAATTTTGCAAGGGTGAAAGTTGAAAACTATCTTTGTATGTATTTTGAAAAATAAAATGCTACTATTATTAAAAATAATTGAGGCCTTTCCCTCTTCTCCTATGCTCTTCATCTCATCTCACTCAGATTTTTTTCTCCACTCCTTTACCCCTGTAATCACCATGAAGAGGCAACACTTCGCCAAGCCAAGGCAAGCTTTTGTATATGCACAAATGGTCCCATTTCATCCTGTCTTCTCTAGCATATTGCCCCTCTAATATCCTTATTTTCTCATTAAATAATCTTTCCCTATCTCCTGCTGCTTTCCTACTACCTACAAAAATGTCATGTCTCCTATATCCTCAAAAAAACCTTGATTTCTCTGAGCCAGCTATCATCCTCTATTTTCCCTCCTTTTTAAAGGATAAATTCCTTGAGAAAACTGGATACAATTTGTGAGTCCACTTCCTTTCCTCTTCATAACTCTGCATTTTGGTTTCCAGTCTCATCTCTAAGTAGAAACTAAAATTCAAAGTTAGCAATAACCTTTTAGTTTCTAAACCTAATAACCCTTTCTAAAACCTTATAACTTCTTTGTTCCCTTTGACCGTGTCAATCTTCCTTGATATTTTCTTCTAAGTTTTCATGACACTGTTTTCTTTTTTTCTCACTCTCATCTGATTACTCTTCAGTCTCCTTTGCTGCATTTTAATCCAGGTCACATCGTAGGCCTTCCCTATACCTCTGTTCTGGGTCCTCTTCTTCTCCTCTCTCTATAATAAGATATTTGGTGATTTCATCAAGTTTGTAGATTCAATTAATATCTTTACGCATATGATTCTCAGTTCTGTTTATCCAGCTATAAACTTTTTCCTGACCTCCAGTCTCACATCTCTAACATATTATTGGACATTTAGAACTGGATGTTCCCAAGATATTTTAAATTTACTGCACCTAGGTGGCGCAGTGGTTAGAGCACCAGCCCTGAAGTCAGGAAGACCTGAGTTCAAATCTGTCTCAGACACTTCCTAGCTGTGTGACCCTGGGCAAGTCACTTAACCCCAACTGCCTCAGCAAAAAGCAAAAAAAAAAAAAAAAAAAAAAAATTCCCAGATCAACATTCCACTATTTTATTATTCCATAAATTTACTATGTCCAAATATAAACTTTTCCTCTAAAGTCAACCACCTTCCTAACTTACCTATGACTGTTAAAGGTACCACAATCCTCCTAGTTATCTAGGCTTGCAATTTAGGAGTCATTCTTTACTCATCTTTCTCCCCTCCCTTTCCCCCATATTTAATCAGCTGTCAAATCCTTCGGTTTATATCTTTTTAATACCCCAGTGCAGTCCATAATCATCTCATGCCTGTACTATAGCAATAGATTGTTCTCTTTGTCTCAATTCTCTTACTACTCAGGTCCATCCTCCAGACATTTGTCAAATTGCTCTTCCTAAAGTACAGGTGTTCCCCTATCCCCATCTCCCATAAAATTCAGTGGCTCTTTATCACCTCCAGATCAATTACAAAATCTTCTTTTGGCATTCAAAATCCTTCATAATGTGGCCTTCCCCTATCTTTCCAGTCTCCTTCCACTTACTCCTCTCTACTTCCTCTGCTATCCACTGGTATTGGCCTCCTTGTTGTTCTAATAGAACATTATTTTCATTGGGGGTTCTCCATGCTCAGAGTACTCTTGCTTTTCATTTTTGACTCCTGACTTTCCCTGGTTTCCTTTAAGTCTTAGCTAAAATCCTACTTTTTGCAAAGTAGGCTTTGCAATCCCTCTTAATGCTGGGGCCTTCCCTCTGAGATTACCCCCAATTTATCCCTTATATATCTTGTTTGAACATAGGCAGCTACCTGGTGCAGTGGATAGAATGCTGTACCTAGAGTCAGAAAGACCTGACATCAAATATAGCTTTGCATTGTGTGACCCTGGCCAAGCTATGTATAACATAGTGCCTGACACCTAGCTGGCGCTTAATAAATGCTTCTTCTCACCCTTCTCTACATAGTTGTTTGCATGTGGTTTCCATTATTAGACTGAACTCTTGAGACAAGGAATATTTTTGTTTCGTTTTACCTTTCTTTGTATCCCAAGTGTTTATTACAGTAGGGGCTTAATAAATTCTAGTTAACTGACTTGACTTGATTTTTTTTTTTTGCTTTTTGCTGAGACAATTGAGGTTAAGTGACTTGTCCAGGGTCACACAGCTAGGGAATGTTAAATGTCTGAGATCAGATTTGAACTCAGGACCTCCTGACTTCAGGGCTGATGCTCTATCCACTGTGCCACCTAGCTGCCCCTTGACTTGATTTTTGAGATCTCAGATCCATTGGGGTATTTTAATCCTTTCTATTACATTGTAGAATTCCTCAGAGATACCAAGACCTGAAGGAAGTTTATAGAAAAATTCTATATATTTTCATGCCTAGAGGCAAGCTTCCTATTTCTCCATTCCAGGCCCCTCTCCCAAAACCATAGCAATGGTGTTCTGTTTTATTCTTAGGGTAATATCTGTTGCTCTTTTTAACTCCAAGACCTGTCTTCAATTTGCAAGGCAAAAAACTACATTTATTAAACATTTACTATTTGCCAGGCACATTTACAAATACTAAATATGTACATTCAAGCTTTAAAAAAGAGAGAGATTCCTTATTCTCAAGGGGCTTACTTTGGAAAGGGGAAGGAGGAGGATAAGGGCCTGAAACCTCAAAATGAGAGAAAAGAGCAGAAGGAGAGCAAGAGATATATTCCATTCAAGAATGGAAGGCTGGTCTAGGGTGAGGAGGTTCTAGGTAGACTTTTCTTGAGGTATGTTGTTGAAGTCTGGGAAGTCTAACCACCATGAGTTTTGCCTCTTTAAGTCTCATTTTCCTCATTTGTAAAATGAGGGTATTGGAACCCTTTTGGTTCTAAATCTGTGATTTCATGGTCCTGTCTACCTTTCAGTGACTGTTGCTGGAGGATGGCCTGCTTTCTATGAGTTCTAATCTATTTCTATCCTTGTCTTCCCTTTTCTTTTGTAGCCATATATAACTTTCAAGGCAATGGAGCCCCCCAGCTCTCCTTACAGATTGGCGATGTGGTCCGGATCCAGGAAACCTGTGGAGGTAAGCAGTTGGTATTCTTTCAAACTGACCTTGCCCCTACTCATGAGGCATCTGGTTATTTTCTGTTGTTATCCTATAGCATCTATTGTAATATTTTTTAGCATATATAGATTTAATGTTAACTGACAGCAACAGGACCCAAAGACTGGGGCATTGTGCCCACCCCTTTTCTATCAAAAGGTCCATCAGCTCTGGATTCAGAACAGTAGTTAAGTCCAGGAGAAGCTTTCACTTTTTTCTTTTGGTGTCCAAGGGCAAAATTGCTTAAGGTTTAGGTGTGGTAGGGTTGGAAGATGGGGTAAACTGCTCTTTCCCCCATTCATCACTAGAAACAACTAAAAATTCTGAAGCAATTCACAGTGATCCAAGGAAAGAGAGCTTAAGGCTGGTTGTATTGTTGAGTACTGGTAGTCCTGCCCTATTCTTTGTGACCCCTTTTCTTGGCTAAGATACCACACTGGTTTGTCATTTCTTTCTCAACTCATTTTACAGATAAGGAAACTGAGGCAAACAGGGTGACTTGCCCAGTTTCATACTGTTGGAAGTGTCTGAGGTTGGATTTGAACTTCTGTCTTCCTGTCTCTAGGCCTAGTGTTCTATCCAGCTAGCCACCCAGCTGTCCATCACTGAATTTTACCTTTTCTTATTTAGTAGCCAATAGAGCAACTGCTTTATCAGTGCAAGCTGCCCAGCCCCTAAGACTTAAATCATGCTTGCTGTTTTTCTGCCTTCCTATTTACCTGTCAATCTTATATGCTAGGCTATGGAATACACCAAGACATAGCTCCTAAATTAGAGAGACTAGAATTAGGAAAAAGCCTTGAAAATGGGTCAGATCTGGAATCTGCCTGGATAGGCAGACAAGTTCTGAAACCAAGGTCTTAAACCAAAAAAAGGGCTGGGAGCCAAGAGATTAAGGCAGAGCTCCGGGAATAACTTAATCTTGGTCAGAGTTTGTGTCACTGACAGTTGTTCATAGTCTTGGTAAATATGGGCAGCTCTGAGCCCTAAGATGTTAGTAGCAGATAAGTCTGATTGATGGAATTCTGAATGTAAGCATACTATTATCCAGACTGAGGCATATATAAGATAAATGGAATATAGAGGTATTTTTACAATTTTTAGTTGATAGGGGATTGGGCAAACAGCTTGCATCTGTACTGGGCTTCTGAGATTTCTGCACTTTGTGTCCACTCACCATAATAATGAGCCAGCTGGGTGGTCACATTGTAAGTTGTTTTGGGTTGCCCGTTTGTTGTGGACACATTTAAACAACAATCTGTCATCCCAGTAATGAGGTTACGGTAAAGAGGCTCCTGACAGATGTGCTTTATTTACTAAAATGATGAATGCCAGCATTTGGATCTGCTTGAATAATTTCAAAGGCTTTTCAAGACAGAGTATTCATTAATATTGGCTGTACACAAAACTCATGCTCTCAGAGGATTGCACCCATTTTATTAGATAGAGACAGTTATTTTAGCCATCTCTGGAGATAGCAGGGAAGTTAATCACCCCACATCAGTCTACTCTCAGAGCAATTTCTCCTATAAAACATTCAATCTCTTGTCTTTTTCACTGGCTGTCTTTCATTCTTGGATCCTGAAATGCTTTTCCTCCTCACCCCTTATGTCTCATGACTTCCTTCAAGACTCAGCTCAAATCCCATCTTCTGCAGGAGGTTATTCCTGGTTCCTTCCTTTACTGCTAGTTCTTGTCCTCTGAGATTACCTCTAACTTATATCATAAAAATCTTGTATGTACATAGTTGTTTGCACATTTTTTTTCCTGTTAGACTTAAGTTCAGTGAGGATAGGGATTTTGACTTTGCCTTTCTTTGTATTCCCAATGTTTTTACTATAATACCTAGCAAGATGCAAGTGCTTATTAATATTTGTTGCTGTTGCTGCTGGTGGTGGTGTTGGAATGGAACCTAGAGCTTCTGGCCTTTAGTCAAGATCAACCACCTTCCTAATCCTTCAGTTATCAATCAGCTAGCATTTATTAAGTGCTTACTGTGTTCTAGGTATTGTACTAGGTTCTGGGGATATTAATATGAAAAATTAAACAAACTCTACTCTCATTCAACAGGGAAGACAACAAAAACATGTATAAGAAGCGTGAGAATAAATCTAAATAAAATACAAATAAAAATAAAATAGTTTGGTAGTTTGGAAAGGTGGTGGTGGCGCTGATGGTGGTGATTTTGTGTATATGTGTTTGTGTGTGTGTGTGTGTGTGTGTGTTTGTGGCATCAGGAAAGGCTTCATGTACAAGATAGTACTTAAGCTTCACCTTTCAGGAAGAGAGAGTCGATGAGGCAGAGGTGAGGAAGGAGTGCATTTCTTTTTTTATATATTAAAGCTTTATATTTTCAAAACATATGCATGAATAATTTTTCAACATTGACTCTTGCAAAACCTTGTGTTCCAAATTTCCCTTCCTTCTTCCCACCTCCTCCCCAGATGGCAAGTAATTCAACATGTTAAAACATGTTTAAACATGTTAAAATATATTAAATCCAATATATGTAGACATAGTTATATAATTATCTTGTTGTACAAGAAAATCAGATCAAAAAGGGAAAAAATGAGAAAGTAAAATGTAAGCAAACAACAGCAAAAAGAGTGAAAATTCTATGTTGTGATCCACCTTCAGTTCCCACAGTCCTCTTTCTGGGTTTAGATGTCTCTCTTCATCACAAGATCATTGGAACTGGCCTCCATCATCTCATTGTTGAAAAGAGCCATGTCCATCAGAATTGTTCATCATATAATCTTGTTGTCCTGTACTATGGTTTCCTGGTTTTGCTCATTTCACTTAGCATCAGAAAGGAGTGCATTTCTGCATGAAGGATAGCCTGTAAAAGCAATAAAAAGCCAGCAAAGTTGAGTGAGAAGGGGAGTGACATAGTCTGTATTTGATGATACAGAATGGACTTGAGTGGTGAGATTTGAGGAAGGAGAACAATCAGGAAATAAATGTTACAATAATCAAGGCAAGAGGTTATGGGGGCCTGAATTATGGTAGTAAAGTAGAGGAAAGGGGAGAAGTATGTGAGAAATTTTGGGGAGATGGAATAACCATGACTTGATAACTAATTGACTCAGTGGGGTAAGGGAGAGTCAGGATGACATAGGATGTCAAGGATGATACAAAAAAACTTTGGAGAGTGGAAGAATGATGTTCTGAAAATAGTTACTAATGTGATCGATTGTTGTGAATACAGAAGCTAAGAGGAGTAATCCTTTATCTGAACTTTTATTTTTTGACCTTAGAAGTTATATCCTTTGTTTTTAATAAAATAATGTTTTTCTTGCATGTTATGATCCACAGAATGTCTTGTATTCTATCTCTGAACCTGATTCATCAGATTATCTTAAGTAAGGCCTGGCCTCTCCAAGCATATTATGTAAATATTTTATTTTATCTTCTAGGAACCTGAGAAGCACTAAAGATTTTAGAAGTCAGGAATAGATAATGGTCAGATTTGTGCATTAGAGATATTTTGGACAGCTTATTGAAAGATTAATTACAGAAGGGAGTAACTGGAGGCAGGGATATCAGGTTGGACTTAAGGAGTCTCAGTAAAAGATGGTGATATGAGCAAGAAGGAGAAAAGCAAGTGGCTGTGCTTGTGCTTGCTTGTGCTGAAGGTGGTGCACTGGCCCTGGAATCAGGAGTATCTGAATTGAAATCAAGCCTCAGACACTTAGTAGTTTTGTGACTATGAGACAACAACTTAATCTTGAATGCTTCCAAACAAAAGGCAAAAAAATAAAAGAAGGATAGTAGGGAAGTGATAGCAACAATCGCCACTCTCTAATTCATCCATTATTTAAGTTTGGGCATTTGTCCATGAGAGTTAATATCAGTTACTCTTAGAATAGACAACCATATTTCAGGATATTTTCTGTAATGCCTATACCTTCTTAATAATTTTAGGTCCAAAGGTGTTTTAAAGACCTTTTTAGTCCATTTCTAAAATACTTGTCAGAATATTATGGAAATTTTTTTCATTTTTTTTCTTTTTTCCTTTTAGATTGGTACAGGGGATACCTGATGAAGCACAAAATGTTAGAGGTAATGTGCATTATTTCATGTCTGTGTTGATTAGAATATTAGAATGTTAGAGCTGAAAGGGTCTTTAATCTAGCAGTTGTTTTTTTATTTTGATTTTGATAACTGTATTTCATTTGATAAGTGTATTTGTCTCTCTTGAAATCCTACATATTTTATCATATGTTAAAAAAACATTATTCTTAGAAGGGTTCCATAGACTTTATAAGACTGCCAAAGCAAATACACATTCACCTATTCATAAAGGCTAAGAATCTCTGACTAATCCCATTCCTTTATTTAATAAACGCACAGAAGCCCCAACAAATAGTACTAATTTGTCCAAGGTTGTGCCACATGTAGTCAGTGGCAGAGTTGGGACAATAACTCATGTCTTCTGAAAATAAAAAAGGCCAGTACTTTCTCCATACTGCTTTCAGGACTACTTTAAATATTTTCACTTGTCAGGGTTATTATTTGACTTGGCATGGCATCTACTGTGTCTCCTGTAAGCTAAACCAAGTTGATGGAGGAAGAAAAAAAAGTTTTCATCTTTCTTCTTGATAGGCCTTTGGGGAAGTATCCCTATCTTATTGTGAGCTCTGAAAACACAACTCAAATAAATCTTTGTTGAGATGTTTCTATTCCAAATTCATCTGACATCTGTAGAGGGATTCTTTAGTATAAAAATCAGTTTAAATTTTGAAATATCCACATATGAGGAATCAGATTAATTTCAAAAAACATGATTTGGTGATTGGCATTATTACATATTTTTCCTCTCTTTCTTCATCCCTTGTCCCAAAAAGTCTTTGTGGGAGATATCAATTGCTAACCTGGGCTGAAGGAAGCAGTTCAGAAGCCAATGATCTCAGTAGAATAGTGGGAGAGTCAATATAGTGTGATATAGTGGAATGAATTCTCAATATGGAGTTAGAAAATTATGAATTCTAGTTCTCCCACTCATTACCTGACTAATTTTGGATAAGCTATTTCACTTTTCTGGTCTTCAGTTGTGTCATCTATAGAATGAAAGGGTCAAACTAGTTGACCTCAATGTTTCCTTTTGTTGAGAACCCTTGAACTTGTCTTTTTGTATTGCCAAAAACACAAGACCAACCTGACATAATTTGTTGTTTGCATCCCAAAGTGGACTCCCTGTGTATCCGTGTACCAATGCAGTGTCTGCACCAGACTGCACTAGGTTTGTGCAGCTGATGTGGACCATCTAGTCTAGCAATTCCCAAAGAGAAAGAATACTGCTTTTGCTTTTGCCTTGTTCCTCCCCTTCTAGCCCTTCTATTTCCCCTCCCTCCTCCCCCCGGCCATTGCTTTATGAAGAGCATCCTCTGGTGTCTTTAGTGATGCAGGGCTCTTTGGGACAAGGAATACAAACTGATTCTGAGTTGAAATGAGGACCATCACCTGGCAGAAATACCTTCTTGCTTTCTCTGACATTGTCTGATTGTTAATTCATTTAAAGGAAAACCAAATCAGGACTTGTACTTTATGTCCTGAGAACATGAAGATTTAAGGTAAACCATTTGGATAGTGACATATATTGTATTTTTTTAAAATAAAGCTTTTTATTTGCAAAACGTATGCATGGGTAATTTTTCAACACTGACCCTTGCAAAGCCTTCTGTTCCAAATTTTTTTCTCCTTTTTCCCACCCCTCTCCAGATTGCAGGTAGTCTAATACATGTTAATTATGTTAAAATATGTGACAAATCAAACATATGTATTCATATTTAAACAGTTAGCTTGCTGTACAAGAAAAATCGGATCTACAAGGGAAAAAAAAGCCAGAGAAGGAAAGCAAAATGCAAGCAAATATCAACAGAGAGTGTGAAAGTGCTATGTTGTGGTCCACACTCAGATCCCACAGGCCTCTCCCTGGGTATATATGGCTTTCTTCATCATTAAACAATTAGAACTGGTTTGAAACATCTTATTGTTGAAGAGAGCCCATCAGAACTGATCATCATATAGTCTTGTTGGTGCCGTGTATAATGATCTCCTGGTTCTCCTGATTTCACTTAGCATCGGTTGAAGTGGCATATTTCTAAAAAATAATTCCTTTTATTTCCAACAGGGGATATTTCCAAGATCCTTTATTCACATCAAAGAAGTTACAATTGAGAAAAGAAGGTATCTCTATTTTGCTGGTAGGCTCTGAAGTGGCTTATCCTTGGCCTTAGCAGCCTTGACTATCACTCATTGTCAAATCATTTTGAAAGGGAATGTATTTTAACTCCCTAATATTCCATGTTGTTCTTCTTTTTTTTCTTTTTTTTGGTCTATTACTGTGGTTTTCTCCCTTTTCCTAGTCTGAAGGTATAATACCAACTTATTCCTGTTCACATCTTTGATTTCTGGGGGAGTACTGGGCTCAGGAATGTTCCAGGATCAAGCATTTTTTAGGCAAATCTTGTCGAAGTGTATTCATTTGAAGATTAATCTTCTGTAAGGAGCATGTAAAGTCCACCCTAGTGAGGGCAGTGATTTAGAAAGGGAAGCTCCTTGAATTTGCATAATGTAATTAGCATGGCTATTGCAGATGGCTCAGACTGTGCAGCTCTGAGCTGCTGTGAGTCCTCTAAAGATTTGCTAGTTTTTTAATCCTGTTAACATCCTAAACCTCAAATTCTTGGTGTGTTTTCTTCCCCTTCCTCTCCCTCTCCTCTTACTCCCCACTCCCAGAAATACTGAGAACATTATTCCTGCTGAGCTTCCCCTGGCACAAGAAGTAACAACAACGCTTTGGGAGTGGGGCAGCATCTGGAAGCAGCTGTATGTGGTGAGACTTGCTCCCCTATGGCAGACACATACTTGGTGGTGCTTGAGCTTATCTAAGGAAACTAAATCTAGACTTAGAATTAAGCTTTGGTGATTTCAGGAATCATTTTTTTTTTTAGAAGGCTTAAATGAGGAAATAATTTGGCCAAAGGGCATAGACTAATGCTCTGTCTCTGTGGGATTGGAATAAAAATGTCTAGTTTCAATGTATTTTTTCATTATAGGTAGCCTCTAGAGAAAAATTTCTTCCTTTTTTCTTTATAAGTAAAGCAACTGTAAAATTTAGCAACTGCTTATGTTGTCTGTAGGCCTAAAGAAATTAAGCTGCAAATCTAAAAGAAACCAAATTCATTTAGTCTCTTGTTGCAGTAGGTTGGAGAGCTAGGAAGTAGTAGGCTAGGAAAGTATGCTTCCCTGGGGATGGAATGTAATCAGCCCCAATGTGATCATGAAAATTGGATGAAATAGAATTTTGATTGTGGGTTTGTGTGTGCATGTGTGTGTGTGTGTGTGTGTGTGTGTGTGTGTGTGTGTGTGTGTGTAGGTGCTTTGCCTATACTGTCTGGACTCCCGGGGTGATTCTGTGCCTTTGCTAATAGCTTTGGAAGCTTATGCACTGGGAGCTATTATGGAAAAGACAACAGTATGGTAGTGGTATTGGGGAAGCTTAATATCATAGCCATGTTTGGTATGGATTCCATCTAGATCAGGGTTCCTTTTGATCAGTCTACTGAAGCCTATGAATATCTTTAGTAATGTCAAAATATTTTTAATGCATAAAATAAATACATAGGAAATGCAAAGAAAATATGTTAAAATTGAGTTGTTGAAATATAGTAAAAAAAAAAAAAGGCAACAAGCATTCATAGAGCTTAGGTTATAGAATCCCTGATCTAGAGAAAGAAATCAAATACCTTTGAAAACCAGGATTTTCACGACCCATGATTCAGTAATAAATTGAAAATTTAAACTTGTTGCAGGTAGCCGGGAGCTTTGGAAGGGCTTTATATTAGCAATCTAACTCATCATGTAACTCATGGTCAGGTGTTTAAAATCCTATCCCCATCTTTCTTTTTCTTTTACTTTTTTTTTTTTTTTGCTGAGGCAATTGGGGTTAAGTGACTTGCCCAGGGTCACACAGCTAGGAAGTGTTAAATGTCTGAGACCAGATTTGAACTCAGGTCCTCCTGACTTCAATGCTGGTGCTCTATCCACTGTGCCACCTAGCTGTCCCCCCATCTTTCTTTCATTGTAGAGAGCTGTTTGGTAAACCTAGCTTTGTGCATTATGACCATTATTTTATGTTTATATATTCTGCCCAAAATAGTCATGCTGGGGTACCAGTGACCACCAGTTAGTCAATTACCAAAAATTTATTAAGAATTTACTATGTGCCAGGTACCACTCTAAGCACTAGGGACGCAAATAGAAGGAAAAGAAGGAAATCAGTCCTGCCCTCACAGAGCTTACATTCTAATGGAGGAAGACAACACATAAAAGGGAGTTGAAAGGAAAGTACCTGGGAATATGGTGTGGAAGTCTGGAAAGTCAGACGCAAATCCAGGGAAGAATCTAGGAGAATATTTGTCTATGTCCTCTCTACAAAATGGAAGCTCTGTAGAAAACTCACCAATGGGAGAAGGGGACCAAGGAAAGAGAGGAAGTTCCAGGGCAAGAAGGTAGTTGAGTCATGGTGATAATCTGGAGAGCTAAAAGCAGAATTAGGAGGGAATAGCTCTGTTAGTGTTGACACTTCTGTTCTCATTCTAAATATTTGCTTATTTAGTCTAAGTCCTGTATTCCACAGAGCAGGGGGCGGAAGGGGGGAACAGTTGGTAACCTTTGTGGATGAAATGTGGGTAACAGTGTCCTTTCTTGCTTCCTAGGCTAGCAAAAAAGAGCGATTTCTCCAAGTACAGAACATGATGTATGACCTGATGGAATGGAGGTCTCAGCTTTTGTCTGGAACTCTACCAAAAGATGAGCTAAAGGAACTTAAGCAGAAAGTCACTTCAAAAATTGACTATGGCAACAGGTACAATTTTTCCTTTGTTTTTATACATTCTTTGTCTCTATTTTTCTTTCTCTGTTTCTCTTTTTCTTTCTAACTCATTTTCTACCTTTTTCTTTTCCTCTCTCCTCCCCATGCCTTCCTCTCTCTACTATGCCTTCTCTCCATCTCTCTTTCTTTTCTCTCTTTTTCTCTTCCTCTTCCCTTCTCTTTCCCTCTCCTTCTTCTTTCTCCATTCCTCTTGACCTTCTTCCTCATTCACTTTCTTCTCCCAAACTCCCTCCTCTGTTTTCCCCATCTCTTCATCCCCCTCCTTATATTTCCTCCTCTCCCTTTCTCATTTGTCTCTTTGCCTCTCTCTATCTCCCCTGTCCAACCTCCTCTCTCCTTCTCTATTTCTTAATCTCTTTCTTTTACCTTCATCCCTTCTTATACCATGCTACAGAACAGAGAATCTAAATTTTATTTTTAGGTGGGAGTTTGCCACTTTCTATTTGGATGGCCCTTGTCCACAGCAATGCTCCTGGTAATTCACAATCACCCCCTAGGATCCATAGGCATGTGGAGGCAGAGAGAATCCTTGTGTTGCAATTTTAAGTGGGCTAAGATATTTGGAGCATATATCTAACTTCCTACCAAACAATTAGTGAGCATAATCATTTGGATTCATCTTTATCCAGAAAGCAGTTTTCTTCTAATATTTTGATTCACTTCTGCCCCATTTAGAATCTGAGTCCACTGATTCTTGCCCCTGACCTCCATCACCTGCCATGTACTGATTCTACATGCTGGGAAATATGTGCATATGCAAAAAAAAATACACTCTTAGTGAAAAGGAAAGCTGAAATAAGTTGGAATAAAAATCACATCAGCAAGTATCAGTATAAAAGTGTCAGGAAAACTTTGGGCCTGAGTATTCTTTGCTATAATCCCTCTGTGGGCCCTGATTGGGTCAGAGAATATGTTTCTATCTTTGCCTGTTGTGAGCACAGTTGATGGTGGAATGAGAGTTTGACTTACCTGAGTGATGAGAGAAGAAAATACAAAGAGTTTCAGGAGTTAGGCAGAGTCTCAGCAGGGTGTTGCACAGCTCAGTAAGTCTGGGAAATTTCATTGGCACACCATTTCACAACAGAACCTTTAACAACTTTAAATATTGCTTCATAGCTAGTGCTTGGATTGTGTTAAATTCACTTAATAGGAAGGTCTAGAGTCCAACTGCCTGGCAAAGGCTGACATTCTTTTTGAGAAAGAGAAGTCCCTCAGAGCATCTCCTTGAGGGCTTCAACTTTGTTGTGCTTTCATTTTCATCCAGTTTCTTTTAGGGAAGAGAGAGAAAAAATGTCCTAAGAGACCTCCCTATAGCTTGAATCAAAGGGCTGAGAGAAGTTTCTTACCACTTGCAGCATATTGTCTTCTTCAGCTGAAGATGTACATGCCTTATAGATCTGGACTGGTTTTGGAAGTTATAAGGTGGGAAGTGTTCCTTACAACAGGAAAGTCACTTCGAAGCCATCTAGTTAATTCATTTAAAGTCAGTTCATCATTTTAGAAAGAAATAGTGCCATTATAATAAAAATTCTACAAATATAATAAGCATTTTTAAGTTATGTATTTTACATGTAATTGCCACTGGTAGGTCCTGGCAAATAATTTGGAGCATTAAAGCTTTTGAACCAGAAGGAACTTTCAGGATCATTATTCAATTACTTTTCTGATGAAGAAACTTAGACCCAAGGAGGTGAAGTAGTCACATGAATAGCAAGTAGCAGAGCTGAGATATGAACCTAGACCCTCTAGTTATCACCTAATTGCTGTCTCTGAGAGAAGAATACACTGATTCCAGGTAGAAATCAGTATTATAGAATGTTAGGGTAGTCCCCTTATTTCCAGAAAAGAGATTTGCCTAAAATCTCAAAGTTAATGACAGAACTAGAAAAGGTTTTTTTTCCCTCTCTCCCCCCACTTTTTTTTTTAATATTCTAGGTATAAATCAGCCTTATGTTTCTTTCTCTCAAACTCAAGATTACTAAATTTAGCAAAGTGCTTTATTCTAGTAGTTGGGGTTTCATTAATACAAAGTGAAGGCCAGGTTTCCATAAATTTTCAGTAAGAAGAAAGAGACTGCTTCCTACATTAAAATAATTATATCACTTTTAGACACTATCTTTTTGAGTATTGTTAACACTTATTGCTGCCAGAATATAAAAATGCTTCATTATCATTCATCAGGAAATTTTATTTTATTTTTTGATCATAATCTCTTTTACATATTATTATCTAATTATTTTAAATTATTTAATCTACATTTTCAATTTTATTTAAATTATTTATCATATTAATTTATTAAAATTATTTTTTATTATTAAATATGATAGGTATCATTATATAACATTCAAAGAGTTTGCAAAGTATTTTACAAACATTATATTATTTCATAGAAACAATCTTCCAACTATGGCAAGTAGTTGCTACTGTTTATCTCCATGACTTAAAAGATTTGCACAGGGTCACACAGCTATTAAGTATCTGAATCTGTGTAAATATTTTAAAATATTAACTCTTCCATTCTCATAACACTCTTCTGAGGTAGGTACTATTATTATCTCCATTTTATAATTGAAGAAACTGAGGCAAAGAGATTAAGTGACAACTGTTAAATGTCTAAGTGTCGAAAGCGGGTCTTCCTGATACTGGAGGCTGGGTTGTCTATCCACTATATCACCCTGCATGCACAAAGTCCTTTATGTAAAATATAGGATTTTATATAGGATTTTATTCTATATGACTCAGTTACCTTTCCAAAACCAGTGAGTATAATTAAAATTAGAATGATCAGAATGATGCTTTCTGTAATTGAATTAAAAAAATAAAAATGTTAAAGAGTTCCACAGAGAAGTAGTTGAATAAATTAGGTCGAGAGAGTTGCATGTTACAGCTAACTTCCTGTCAGCTTTGATAGGGTATTCTATGTTATTTTTTACCTGCTAAAGGTCTCTGCATTTGTCATATACTTGTATAAAACAGACAGTTTAAGTGACCTGGGGTTCTTTTGCTAAATTTTATATCCTATATTTGCTTGACAGGATCCTTGAGCTAGATCTGATTGTCAGAGATGAAGATGGAAATATCTTGGATCCTGATAAAACCAGTGTCATCAGCCTGTTTCATGCACATGAAGAAGCCACAGACAAAATCACTGAACGCATCAAAGAAGAAATGGTCTGTGTTCTCTAAGCAAGCCCAGATTTCAAAGGGAGGAGCAATACATCTTCATTTAAGTACCATAGTATATGAAACTTGGAATGACCTGAATGACATCTAGTACCTTCCACCCTTCACTTTAGTGAGCAGGAAACAAATTAAGAGAAGAAAGTGAATTGTTCAAATTTATACATTAAATTTGGAATAGAACCAAAATTAGAGCCAGCTCTCCTTAGTCTAGAGAACAGATTGGATTTTTCAATTATGGAGAGTGTTACCTCTATTATGCTAATATCACAGATTAATAATGTGCATTTTTTTTAAAAAAAAAAGGATTTTCATGTAGGATCTTAGATTGAGAGGTGGAAGGGACCCTCAAGTTCTTGTTTTAGAGTTGAGGAAATTGATGTCTTAAGAGATTGAGACATGACTAAGGTCACATAGGTAGTAAACTGTACTATTATTTCATCTTTAGCAATTATTTTAAAAAACATATTGGACAGTTGTTATTAGCCTTGTGAAAATGAGGACTCTGGAGTTAAGATGACTTACTTAAGTCTTTTAGTGGGAACACTGACTTCTATTGAAAATTTCTGCCCATTTCACTGTATTGCTCATCTTGTCATTGAGTGGTAGAAAGCTAACTTTTCTTATTCTTTTTCTTTTCCTCTGTGTTGGGCAGTCGAAGGATCAACCAGATTATGGAATGTATTCCCGGATTTCCTCCTCCCCCACACACAGCCTCTATGTCTTTGTGAGGAACTTTGTATGCCGAATTGGAGAAGATGCTGAACTTTTCATGTCACTCTATGATCCCAACAAGCAAATGGTCATAAGGTGAGTGAATCCAGAGAATATACTGTCTCAAAAGGCTCTCCATGATGCAGAGTGTGATGAGATGGAGATTTCAATGGGAGGGCAGTATGATGTAGTGGAAAAATCACTCACATGGCAATCAGAGAACTTGGGTTCAAATCCTGCCTTTGATACTTGTTTCCTGCACGATCCTGGGAACATTACTTCACCTATATGTCCCTTACTTTTTTCATTTATAAAAATAAGTTTGGACAAGATAGAATCTGAGGTCCTTTCTGGATGTAGATCTGTTATCTTTTATGTCTAGTACACATCCCTTAAAGTACAGTGCAATATTATATCTTGCCTCACCCTCAGGAATAGCAAAAATGACTGCTTCCCATCTTTTCTATGATACCCTCAGGAGTATTTTTTGCATGCAATAAAGACTCACAACTTTCTGTCAGCCAAGCTCAAGGCACCCTGTGATAAAGAGCCCTAAAAATGATGAGGTGAGCACAGTCCTTCCTCCTGAGCATCATTAGAATATCTCTTGGCTGCCCTGACAGAGGTGATGGTTCTACAATCCCATGTGCATGATTGATCACCCAAGCTGAACACCATGCATTGGGGCAATGGATCAGTCTGATGGCAGCTTGGCTCCCTGATGTGCCACCTGGTATGATGTGCTTGACAGGGCGTGCTTGAATGATGCCTCTGACTATGCCAAAGACATATTGCCCTCTCTGGGGAAAGATGAGCAAATGGGAAGAGAAGGGTGAAAGTATAGGGAGAAGAGGACAGAGGAATACTTCATATATCAATATGAACTTGGTTGTCTAACCTTTTCTTAAAGGCTTCTTCTCCTCCACACTTGTCTGATCATGCCTGGGTTGTCAGCATGATATGTTCTAATTAAAAAGAAAAAAAAAACTTGAGGGGACCAAAATCACTCTTCTGGATGATATGGGTCATTTAGAATTTGGCTGGGATTGACCTGTCATCTTTGGGATGAAACATAAGTAGCTTCTGCAAGACTCCCTATGGATTTTTGGTTTAAGAAATAGGAAAATAAAATATTCTAAAAGAAAGTGAAGAAAGGTGGTAGTAGGACTTGGTAGGGGCAAGTCCTCATGTTTGGAAGGGGTCAATTATAAATGTGCTTCCTCCTGTTGAATTTGAAGAGGGTGAGATTGTTTGGCTGTAGATTGTAATAAAATGACATTTTTTTCTCAAATATGAGTAATAGTCTAATTCCTCTTCCTCTATGGCCAATAAATGTTGAAATAATCATAATTTAATTAATAGCCATGTCTCATGATCATATAGAGATGATCCTGGATACTGAAAGGTTATGCCATTATGTTATAAATCCTACCAGATTTTATCATGCTGAAAAGACTTTGAGTGTCATCCCAAATTAATTTGTTGTCTAAGTACCAACTCAGTTAAATATGGAGAAGCTTCTCATCAATAGTTGATCACTAGGCACTGGATCCTTTGGCAGTAGAACTGATAAAACAGAAAACTAAAATAAAATGGATTTTAGTCCTATGCAGGCTCTTTTTCTTTTAGTAGTTAGTATAAAGTAGAAGAAAAAGTGGTTTTAAGATGTTGTTAATAGGAATTCTAAAAATGATGGAGTTTTAGACTATTTATGATTGTAACTTAACTGTTAGAATTCTAAATGTATCTCTTCATGGCTCATGTTCCCCATTTGTAAAGTGAATTTGTTGGTTTTAATGTTCTCTAAAATTCATTCAAACTCTAAAATTAATGACCAGATGATCTTTGTTCAATGACCAACAAATCACAGGATTGAAAAACCAAACCATAGAAACATTAGTGTTCTATAACAAACTAAATTGAAAGATAACAGGATTTTGTAGCTAAATGAGGGGATGGCTCCCAGGTTATTTTTAGAGAGGAACACAAAAGAGTTGGAGATTTACCTTTATTATGTGCCCAGATAATACAAAATATTATTTTATGAATTATTTGGTTATCTCATCTTACATTACCTAAGATCA
The DNA here is from genome assembly GCA_023553655.1 of Myrmecobius fasciatus. Taxonomy (NCBI): domain Eukaryota; kingdom Metazoa; phylum Chordata; class Mammalia; order Dasyuromorphia; family Myrmecobiidae; genus Myrmecobius; species Myrmecobius fasciatus. The sequence goes on from JAJPUD010001824.1 coordinate 211,920, forward strand.
TCACAAAGAAATAATAATAATAATTGATGAAATTTAACTAAAGATCATTGTTGCCTTAGGAAAAGACATTATATATAAAAATTTACATGTTTCTTCAATTCAAATTAGGATATACTTTAATATTCAGTAATTTCAGTGTAAAGGTGAGCTAAGGGAAGGATAATAAAAAGTATTTTGGAAAATATGGCTAATATTTAAGAAATAAGAGAAACTGAAGATTTGTAGACTGTTCAAAAGTCTTATTAATTTATAATTTGAATACTTTCTTTGAAAAGAGATTTGGAAGGCACTGGACCAACACGATAAATATAATAATATGAGAAAAATGGAACTGACTATGTTAATATCAATAATAATAAAATATCTCACACATATTTAAATCACTTTAATATGCGCAAAGTCATTTCCATTCATTATCTTATTTCATTTCACACAATGCTGTGAACTAGGTACTGTCTTACTTTACAGATGAAGAAACTCTGGCTAAGTTCAGTGTTTTGCTGGAAGCCACACAATTAATAAATCTGTGATTCAGGATTTGAGGTCTAAACTATTTTGGATCTCACTAAAAAAAAAGTTAAGGATCTAGTTGGAAAAAGTTGGATTTAATTTTTAAAAGTATCAGAAATAACAACATTTATCCGGGGAAACCATTTACTAATTTGGGCAAAGGTCAATGTGAAATGAGAAGAAAGGATACTGAGAAGACCCTGTAACCAGTTGTAACAGCTTTGAACTGATTTTTGACTATCAAGCTATTAATGTTTTAAAAATGAAATGGAAAAGGTGAGGATAGTGACCTGGGTTTTCATACCTTGCTGCAAAAGTTTTACCAGTACATGCACATACCAGTTACCATAACAAGGAAGCCAAGTCCAGAAACTTTCTTAGCTAAAACACATTTGATCTTCTTGTCAAGCAGAGATACATGTAAACAGAAAAAAAAAAAAAAACATTGTTTGAAAAAAGCAAATTAATTTGTAAAATATTATGGAGGAGTATGACTGAAGCTCACAAAGAGTATCATATAAAACAGTGAAAAGTAGTGCAGAGGAAAATGAGATCACATAAAATCACATTAAAACCAGTTAAGTCCCTTCTTCCCAAAAAACATTCTTACATGAAATTAGGACAACAAATAGAAGTAAAACGGAACAGATTTATTAGCATTTCTATAACAATTTGTTTCCATGAGTAATGAAGTAGAACCATTACGTTTGAGCCCTTTTATTCCCATTTGTAATGTTCTATAAAGGAAAGCAAAATGGTGTTTAAAAAGACAAAATCAAGAATAGAAGTTAAATCAGATCATTTGTATACCAAGAAAAATTGTACTGAAAGTGACAAAATTTTGAAAAAAATCAAGGAACATTTTACAAGATATTTCAGGTAGAAGAAGATATTAAAGTAATGGGGAAAAAATCACTTATGACTATTTCCTCCAAAACATAATTGAGAAGACATCAATAACAACTTATCCAAATGCCAACTTTGTTATCTTTATATGATATTTATGAAAATGTTTGTACATATGTATTGGAGATGATCTTGATAATATGAGAAAGGAATAGGTGGCCTTCAGCAAATTATTTTCTTCATCAATCCATATTTTTTAAAATTATCACACAATTGACTGAAAGATACAGAGAATGCAATATCTTTCTGTGTGCTTTTGCTTATTATATTGTTTCTCATGAGATTGGCCTAAAAATTCAGACAGGTAAAACTAAATGATTGAAAAAAGTCCATTGTCTATGCCATTCAATCAGAAAAAAGGAAATGTGCTTTTATTAAACTGTTAAACAATTTTCAAATATTACCTCATTTGGTCCTTATAACTTTGGGAAGTATATTCTATTGTTATCCCTATTTTTTAAATGAGGAAATTGAGGCAAACAGAGGTTAAATAACTTGTTCAGGATAACACAGTAAGTGCTTGAAGTTGGATTTGAATTCAAGTTTTTTGACTACAAACTCAGCATTCTACCCAGCATTCTAACCATGCCTAAGATAACCTTCTCAGGCAGGCATCATTGATAGAGAATGAATTGGTTTTAGATTTGAATCCGAGAAAAAAAAGGAGACCAGACTAAAGTGGAGAACGTATGCAGAGACTGGAAGAATCTCAAGCTGCTTCTCTGCCGAAAATCTACTTTTTAAAAATTCAGAGATTTTTCCAGTGATGCTGTATGATTGAGAGATATGGAATGCCAAAACTTACTCAGAGCACCTGTCCTTTCTGTAGAAGGTCACCAAGCATCAGGGGAAGAATTGAATTGGTCCTGACATATCCCCCATGGGGATGGAGTGTTTTGCAGAAGCTTGTTTTAGCTGCTACCCTGTAGCTGCAGCTGCTTTCTGATCACTCGATTAAGTTTTCCTGTCTGTGAATAGATGAGACCAACCTGAGCTTTTAAATTGCTTTTCTTATTTATGACTATTTTCTCCAGAAGAAAATTGCCAGTGTTTACTATTTAGACCTGACTGGCTCAGGCACCCAAGGGCTTGCTTCATCCAATGAAAGATTCCAGAAAAAGTGTAATCCCAGGCACACAGGCAAGGGGGAATCAAGTAGAACAAAGACATTTTGGATCAAATCTGGCTGCTTGGTTTGCTGAAGATTTCAATCACCTTAGCAGCAGACCTGTCTTAAAACAAAAATTAAAATTAAAAAAAACCCACCAAATCCCAAAAAACTCAGATTGATTTTCTAAGTGTTGACCAAGTTGAGGTTTCTGCAATATTTCTATCCCAAGTTTAATTTTAATGAATTTATTTTGGTAGATGCTGGTGTTTTCATTTCTAGGGTCGTTGGAGGGTAAGGGAAAACATATCAGGAAGAGAGAAGCATTATGTAGAAGCTGAGTGTTACCAAGTCAAGTCAGCAAACATTTTTAAATGCCTTTTATGTGCTATTTACTGTGTTAAGTGTTACGGATATAAAGAAAGTAGAAAAAAAAGAAAAAAGTTCCTACTGTCAAGGAACTCACAGTCTAATTAGGAAGAATAACATACAGATATTTACAAATAATATAGATGGAGGATAATTGGGAGATAATCTCAGAGAAAAAACACAGCATTTATGGGGTAATGGAAAGGACTTCTTGCAGAAGATGGGCTTTATTTAAGGTTAGCCAAGGAGACCAAAAGGGGAGAAATAACAAAAAGAAGCAAAAAAAAAAAAAAAAAAAAAAAGAAAAGAGAAAGAAAAAGAAAAAGAAAAAGAAAAAAAAAGAAAGAAAGAAAATAGTTCTTGCCCTCAAAGAGCTTGTATTTTAATGGAGGGAAGAAAGCATGTAAAAGGTAGCTGAAAAGCTTAAGATATATTGGAGGAGAGAAGATGTTGAAGTGCTTTTGCAGAACCATGGTAAAGTCTAGAGCATTAGAAGAGCTAGAAGAGTGAAGGGCAGAACATTCCAGAGCTGGGCAGTAGTTTCAAAATGGAGGCTCTATGAGAAACTTACCACTGGGAGGAAGGTGCTGTCGCATCAGAGGGATCTTCCAGTATGAGAAGGGTGATGAAGAAACAGTAACACAGGGCCTGAGTGCCTTATATGGGTTATATGAGTAGTCTGGGTCAGATACTCGGACTTCAAATCCCGTGCGCCATCCTTTGTTCCATCTGCCTCTCAGCAGCAAAGAATGGAGGTTTCATTGTAGTCACTTTATTTGTTTGTTTATATTCAGGTCATAGTACCTAATTATTTTACTCACAAGGACACTAAGGAAGAGCTGAAGTTATATTGCCCAGAGTCACATAGAAATTATTTTCTGTGCCTAGCATTGTGCAAGATGCCATGTATAAGCTATGAACTCTGCCTCTCAAGAGCTGACAAGCCTTACTGGAGGGACATGAGTAATCTGTGTGAAACAGAAGAGTATAAGATGGTACATGATTAAGTGTCAAAATGAGTGGTGGTGAGAACCCAAGAAGTATTCTCAGAAGGCAGCTTTAAATCGCGTGATCAGGAAAATCAGAGCTACTTCTGTTTTGCAGTGAGAACTACTTGGTGCGTTGGGGAAGCAAAGGCTTCCCAAAGGAAATTGAAATGCTGAACAACCTGAAGGTCGTCTTCACGGTGAGTGTTTCCTTCTTAGCAGCCTCAGATAGCAGTGCCTATGTTCCCTACCCATGGTGGAAATGAAATTGGAAATGTGGTTGAACACAGAATCAAGAGGTATGTCTTTGTTATTTGGTCTGTATAAATGCATCCTGTAGTCAAAATCCTCTCCTGAACACTATGGGTAAATATCAATAGTTCATAGGCCAGGGAAGGGGTAGGAGGGAGGGAAAAAAAAATAAAAAATACATTTTTGTGATAATTTCATTATGCATTTAAAAGTAATAGCTAATTTATAATAGATTTTTTTGGGTAATTTCTTGTAATACAGTCTTAAAATTATTCTGTTATGGAGATGCTTATTTTATTCTATAAATTAAAAATAAAATAATAATTCTTTCTTATAATCTAATGGGGGAAACAGTACATGCACATATATACATACACACACATACAAACATAGGAGTGCCAACCATCCACACGCCTTCATAATCTAATAGATGATCATGTAGTCACCCCAAAAGGACATGTGGCCCATGAAAGATAAAGTAATAGCTTGAAACATTGCAGGGAGAGAAATAGAATACTTGGGAAGTGGATTGTTTCAGTTAATTACATTTAATGTCAAAGTCAGGGTAGACCAAAGACTACTTTTTATTGTAATCCTTGTTGAAAAAAGTTTTAATGTGTACCAATCTGGCTCTCCTGTCTTGACAAATGAAGTAGATTAGATATCATCTGATTTTCATAACTGGTGGTCCTAGAATACCTCTTGGTCATCATTCTGAAGATTAGTTTTCATTGTTTAACTATAGGGAAATTGGATTGAATATGGACTCAAGAAATTTGTGACTGAATTCCTAAAAAGAGATTGTTTTGAAAATCTGCCTCTTAAAAAAGAAGGCAGAAGTAATCAAGATAAAAACACTTGCTATCTGCCAGGTAGTGTACTAAGGCCTGGGGATATAGGCAAAAACACTGTCCCTATCTTCAAGGAGGTCATATTCTAATGGAAGAGACAACATGTAAAGACTATGGGCGTGCAAGAAAAGTTCAGGGTAGAATGGAGATAGTTTAAATAGCAATAGTACCAGCAGTGGAAAAGGGGGTATGGGAATCTGATAAGTTGAATGTTTGGATAATTGGGCTATAATATTCTTATGACATATTAGCAGAAATGAAGTACTTTCCATTAGTCATAATACTGTTCATGGGAACTTGAAATATACAGAGATGAAAACCTCCATTCCTCTAGGAAAACAGAAAATTCAGAACCCAACAGCTACTTAAATTAGATTATTGCCTCTAATGATATATTTTAGAAGGTGACTAATCTTCCACCTCTCCTCCCCCCCAAAAAAAAAGAAAGAAAAGAAAAAAGAAATGGAAGCAAGGCATTAGGGATAGTAAAATGTAAGCTACTTGGAGACAGGAATTATTTTCTTGTCTGTCTTTGTATCACAAAACAATACCTGGCACAGCAGGCACTTAATATTTTCTCACTGAATTGTATTGAGTGGAATTGCCTTTGATTTCCTACCAATATTTTTGCTTTTTCCATATAATGTTCTGGGAATGTGGCTGGGCATGCTGTAAACTTAGTCTTACCTTCTATAGCAGCCATTGGTTTGGAAAATCTGCTTGCCTCATTATGAAGAGATTGACAGCAGTGTTGCAAATATGAGCAAGAGCATCATAGAGAGGAATAGTCAGGCTGGTGGTGGTGTGTGTTTTACTTAGAAGAAAGGTTTGAGCCAGGTATGACCGCCATGCTAGATTAACCTGCTTTGCTTTACAATAATTCTCCAGCTATGTCCTATTAAGCATAATGTTTTCTGTTATGTTGCAATTAGGCTAGAATGGTGGTGATTTATTTTGTTTGTGCATTCCTGAAAAATGGGCTGTAGGAAACAGCATAGTGTCATAGCTCCTAATTGCTTAGACAAAGTTTTCTTGGCATGTATGAATGGGCCCAGATTCTGTTTATCTATTATTAGCTAAAGTGGGCAGGATATTTATTTTCTTGATAAATATTAAAGTCCTGTGGGCTCTACTGATTAAACCAGGAGACAGATGTTTAGTGTGTGAGAGAAGGACATGGGGAATCAATCAGGTGTTCATTTTGTGGAGAATCAACTTGTGATTTATCTTCTGAATGTAAACAAGAAGGAGAGGACATCAGTAAATCAGTGCCATTTCCCATTGATGCAAAAATGATCCAATTCCCCCAGGATCTTACATGTTGCATTGTGTCTGCTTTTTAGACTAAGTGAACTTAAGAACCTTGTTTGTCACTTCACTAGACTGAATGAAGTTATTGGGACCTTCAGTTTGGGAAGGAGTGCAATCCTAAGGATGTGATTTTTTTTTCAAGTTCTAAATATGAATATCTTTTGCCAGTGATGAGGAGAGATCATAGATTCATAGCTGGAAGGGATCTTAGAGTCCACTGAGTCCACCTCCCTCATTTTACAGATGAGGAAACAGAGGGGAACAGTGTCATCTAGCTAGTAACTCTCCAAGACAGAAAAAAGAGTTTTCCTGATCCTAGGACCAGGGCCCTATCCACTATGGAAAGCTTTGCTTAATTATGTTGAACTGGTAGTTATGTTGAGACTTTACCCAGTTGCTGAGGCATTTGGGATTAAGTAAGTGACTTGCCCAGGATCTCACAGCTAGAGAATGCTAAGTGTCTGAGATCAAATTTGAACTCAGATCCTCCTGACTTCAGGACTGCACCACCTAACTGCCCCTACCAATATGTCTTAAAGTTGGCCCTTTTTAGATACCTTCTTTTGGACTGAGTAACAGTTCTTTTCCCCCTCCAATCCTTTTTCAATGGAGAAACACTAATCTTAAAAGATAATCTTCCTCTGTTTTTTTTCTTTTCATTAAGAACCTTCTCCTGAAGATCAAGGAACAAGTTCCTCCCTCAGTATGAAGAGGGAGGGATCTTCATGAGTATAGCACACTTGTGTAATCCACTGAAAAGATAATTGTGAAGAGAGAATGTGTGTATTGGGGAGTAATAAATAAAGATAAATAAAATTGGGACAGATTATGAGGATCTTGAATGTCAAGCAGTGGCATTTTGATTTCACTGAAATTCTCAAATGAATATTGAGGGCCTACTAGTAGAGCAAATTCTCTCATTTGGGAATCTCTGTTAATGAAATCACAGGTTTAGTCCTTATCAATATCTTATACCTGCTAATATTAAGCAGTTTGGGAAATGCAGAGGTACAGCCTGTCCCAAAAGTCATAGTGCAGTAAACTTTGGAACTTTAGGTATTCCAAATGTACAAAACATAACTTGAAAACATAATTATTTGAATTATTTTGCATATATTTAGTTTTGAAGGATAATTTTAAATGTTAATTTTAACAAGGTGAAGTATCTCATCATTATGTATTTGCCTTTGAGAGTTTTTGAATGAGGTTTTCTTAGGATATTGGATCAGTAGAACACTTGGTTCATCTGATCATTTGATCTATCTCCATTAAACTTTTTCTAGTCATGTTGTGCCAAAATAGTCACATACATCAAAATCTTGTTTGTTGGATGATCTTTACAATATAATTGAAAAAATAATTCTTTGGGTCACTGAGCAGCTACAGTTGATGAAAATTTTTAAGTTTCAAAATTGAGTAGAATGATGTATAGCACAAGCCAGTTATGGTAAATTTTAATTAGAAACATCAATATTTTAAAGATTCAAAGAATTAAACTAACTTTTTTTTGTAAATATGTAGCATATGTATATATATATATATATATGTATATTTGTAAATGTGTATATTCCTGATGTTATTATGATTTAAAATGGCATGAAGATTTTTGGAACTCCTTGTATATATGGGCATGGTTTCTGTCCTCAAAGAATTTACAATCCATATGAGGACTTAATCTGAACAGTACAATGTGATGTATAATTTTATGTAGCTGTAAATTATATGTATTTTGAATACAAGAGAGAAGATTTCATAAAATTGGTGAAACTTGAACTAGACCTTGAAAAATGAATAGAAGTGGAAAAATAAAAGCATTTCAGGTTGGGAAAAAGCCATTTGCAAAGTCAGGGAGTTGGGAATGAATATGGCACACTTGTATGGACCACTGAAGAGATGGTTGTAAAGAGAGAAGGTATATATTAAAAGTAATAAGAAAGGAGGATTAATAGAATTGGACCAGATTAGGGAGGATCTTGAATGCCAAGCAGTGAAATTTTATTTCATGTGGTATGAAACAGGTAACCATTGAAGGTCTTCTGAGTAGGGAAATAAAATAGTGAGAGATGAATTTTAAAAAAATTAATTGGGCAGTGATAGGCTGAATAGATAGAGGGGAAGAGACTCTAGTTAGGGAGACCACATGGAATGATACTAGAGTAATTACTACAGCAGCAAAGAGGTATGCCAGTGACAATTCAAGGGAAATCTCCCAAGAGTAGTTTCTTGGATTGTAATTCAGTTCTTACCAGCCTGCCAGAGTTAGTTGATATATATGGCTTAAAAGTTCAGGGAGTTTATTTAGACTGAAGGGAAATTTGCTTTAAACTACATATTACTCTGGTTTTCCTTTTCACTCCATTCTTATTCACAGAGCTAGTGAATCTGTGCCTCATTATTCTTATTCATTCTGTGAAACACATGATCCAACTATCTAAGGGGCACATTAGGGAAGGGATGTTTTGCAGGTCAGCTTAATGACATTTAGGATGGACTTGCAGTGCTGGAGTTTGCTTGGTCTTTGGAGGCCACCTTTGTCCCTGTTTGAGGTAATAAGGTTTTAGGGAAGCAGCAAATGTTTCACAACCTGTAGGCAACTAGTTATAAAAATATAAGTCCCAGGATAGTAAAGCTTGACCATTCAAGAATATCCCAAGAACATCCATTTCACATACTCACTGTTATAAATGGGTTGGGAGTAGCTGCTATTTTCATCCCTTTTTTCTGAAATGATCTGGCAATTGATTCTCTTCAGTACCTGGCACAGGTATATCTGGAATGTGAAGTGACATATGTAAAGATACTTTTTCTAAAAGGAAGACTAAAATTGTCATTCCTAGGATTATTTTCTGATTCTAACATTCATTTCAATTCCAGTCAGTTCAACTCATGTCAGTTCTTAGTGCCCCCAGAAAATTCTCTGAGATTCTAAATTGCTGAATAATCCCAAATCTGCATTGTGAGGGCATTTCCTCATAGAACGTTTCTTATATACATGAAATAATAGATCCCTATGAAAACAAGCAAACAAATTTTCAATTTTCTGTGCTCTGTAATGGGTCTACAAAAATTTAAAAAAATTACAATTTATACTTTTATGTAACTTTTTAAGTTATACTTTTGGAAGTTATATTCCATTAAAGGATACAACATACACACAAATAAATATGAAACAAAATAGGATATAATGATATCAAAAGAGAAATCCAGACAAAATATACTAGTATCAACAAAGACTTAGTAAATATCTACTATGTGTACTTTGCTAGGTTCTGGGGATGCAAAAATAAAACCAAAAAAATTAGTTCTCGCTTGCTATAAGTGTACATTCTACCAAAAATAATAGTTGATAATTATATAGTACTTTACAGCTTAAAAATTTCCCACATATTTTTGAGGTTTTCCTAACAATTTTATGGTATAGATTTTCTAGGTTTTATTATCTCCATTTTATGGATGAGGAAACTGATACTCAGAAATGCTAAGAGATTTGCCTTTGGTAATGCTTCAATAAGTATCAAATGTGGTATTTGAATCCAGATCTTCATGAATTCAGGACTAATACTCTATCTGCCACCCTGGTGGTTTGAAAAATGGAGCAGAGGTCTCCTGGTGCCTTCATGGCCTGATACCAAGAAATGTTTCTTTCTTTCTTTTTTTTTTTCTTTTTCTTCCAGGAGATACTCAAGGTTTATCTTAACACAACCATACCTATCCTTATTCCCCATTGTGCTCCTCTTCTCTCCTATGCAAACTGCTAATTTTCATTGCTTATAAGCAGTCCCTCACAGAAGTTATGACCTAATTTATACCTGGGCATCCACACTACCAACTTCATAGGTACCACTAAAAATAAAACAGCTTCTCTCCCTCAGTTTACTTACCTCTTGACCCATGATCATCTTGTGACTGTGCCCCTTGTATTCAGAATAGGGTGGATTCTACAGTTCAGAAGTCTAGGCTCTCCATTTTTTCATTTTGGGTGGAGAGTCAAATTGAATATGCTCAGCAGGTATGAATATGTTGTAATCTCCACTGTAGATGTCATCACATTATCTTTTCTCCCCAAGTCCACTCCTTTTCCAACTTTTCTATTGATCTCAATGCTCCTTATCCCACTTTTTTAGACACTGAGTTTCACAATCTCATTGTCATCATTGATTGGTGTCCCAACTATCTGATCAATTGCCAAATCTTGTTATTTTTGCCTCCACATTGTTCACTTTTGTTTCCTCTCCACTTATATAGCTACTATCCTAGCTCCTACCCTGATCACCTCTTTTCTAAACTATTGCAATAACTTTCTGATGAATCTTTCTCTCCCCCTTTCCATGCTCCTTATTGCTGCTAAAGTAAATTTTCTAAAGCTCAGATTTGACAATGCCCTTTGTCTATTCAATAAACTTGAATAGGCCCCATTGCCTGCAGAAGCAAATGTTTCAACTTTGTTTTATCCTTTTAACAATTTTGTATTTTTCATATTAGTTTAAAACAGATGATTATTACCACAGCAATAGTTTTATATAATTTTGTTGGGATATATGTATAATTATTTTTAAATTAATGGGTGCAAAATCAAAAAATATTTGAAAGCTGCTGCACTATGGAGTACCTATTTTAGTACCAGGTATGTACAAGACATGGAGAGAAACTGAAATGATAATTATGAGTTGGCAACTTCCATATGAATCTTATAGTCTAGTGTAGATGTCATAATTGAATTATCTTTGAATTACAGATTTCTCAAAAGTGAAGTAGATATGTGAGAATTGTGGAAATTTTAGACACATGAGAAAGTTGGTCAGCCTAGAAGAGTACCTATCCCCTTAGAGATTTTGTGTTTTTTCCTTCTTCCCTTACTTACTGTTATCTCCATAGGGGTGCTGAGCAATAGTGCAACTGATAGGTGACTCACAAAGAATCAGTTAGGATCTCTCATCCTATATGAGTATTAGGGATCCCTATAGTTTCTTCTACTTCCTGTGTGAGGTGAAAGAATTGATAATGAATATCTAGGCTTTTTCACTCTTTCAGCCTCAGTTTTTTTTACCCTATAGAATGGGGGTGATACACTATACCTACTGTTTTGTGTAGTACTAATGGGGGCAAAGCCCATAAAAAAAGCCATTTTTGAACAGGAAATTATCATCACTTCTTTTTTTGGTTCTTTGTTTTATTTCTTTGGGATTTCCTATCAGATAAATGAAATGCAACCTATTAGCTTTTGTTGAAATAATGAGACATAAAAATGGCTGTATATAACTGTTATTTCCTGCCTTACAGGATCTTGGCAACAAAGACCTCAACAGAGATAAAATTTATTTGATTTGTCAGACTGTCAGAGTTGGAAGGATGGATCTCAAAGATACTAATTTAAAGAAATGTACTCAGGGATTAAGGCGACCATTTGGGGTGGCAGGTAATTGTGTGAATATTTCTAGAAGGTTTAATATACATGCTTCTATTAGTACACTGTTGATTTTCTTTATGTGGCTGAATTTAAAATATGTTTCCTCTGTTTCATCTAGGAATGCTTTAATACCTAGATTTCTGATGACTAAATCAAAATAACTGGTGACCTAGTCCCATTTTGTGACGAATAATTGGATGCAGATGTCTAGAAATTAAGGAATGAGGGTATACTGAAGTCTGAATAGTTATTTGCTCCTCTCTAGGGCCTAAGGGGAGGAGAAATGATTCTGGCAGTATGTAATTGTGAAGAACAAATCATTAAAAATAATGTCCAAGATAAGAGATCAAAGAATGAATCTCCTCATAGCTAAAGTTCTGATGAAAATGGATGTTAGGATTAGCCTGTCTTGTTGGAATATCTGGGAAAGGAGATGCTTACAAATAACAGGGTGGACATCCCATAATTTCCCAGGCTTCTTTGAGATAACTATCCGCAAAACTGTGTGATTCTCTAGTGATATGCTTTTGATTAGAAGACTGGATTATGAAAAGAACACTCCAAGTTTGGCTCTGCCATCAATTCCCTGAGTGACCTTGGGAAAGTCCAGCCAGAACTCCCTTAAACAATTGTTTCCTCATTTGAAAAAAAAATGAGGGAGCTGGATAACCCAGTCATGCATAAGATGCCTCTCTACTCTAACATTTTATGTTCCTTTCCTTAATTTATTTACTTCTGGATAGTCAGCTACTGAGGTCAAATTGCTCCATTTTGGGGAATCAGTTTCCTTGCCTCCTAAAAAGTCAGCAGCAACATATTCAAAGTTTTTTTTTTCTCTCACTTCCTCCCCCATAACTCCCCTTCACACAGAAAAACAAACCCCACCTTCTGTCTTTGGCTCTTGTCTCTATTCTCTAGACATGTGCTTCTCCTTGTTTCTGTTTGCAAAACTACAAGCAATATGTACAATAAGGCATCAGCTAATTCCTAAACATAAAATATATATAAAAAAGCTCTCTGAGGGTGGGACAAAGCTTTGGCTTAGTAACCTAGGTCTTCTTTAATACTGATGGCTCCTATCTGTCCTCTTGTTTATTTTTCTCTGCTTTTGCAGAATTCCTGGTTCTCAGAAAACCACCAAGAATAAAGTATTCTCTAGGATCTAACATTCAAAATGTCTTTTGGGACTTATGCTTGGAAATTACTCTTATGATTATCTGTCTGTTTAGGTAAAGTTTGACCTCCTAGTTGTTCTGATTCTTTTTCTTTGCATATGCTCTGATTCTGACTTACCTCCCCAATCTTGATAAATTTCCTCACCCTTCAAAACTTCCTTCATTTTCACTGGTCTTGACGGCTTGTCCTTAAGGCCTTCCTGTTACTTTCTCTGACTTGGTACAACCTTAAACAATGTTTTTTTTTTTTTTTCCCTTGCCTTTCTAGTCATGGATATAACAGACATCATCAAGGGGAAAGCAGAAAGTGATGAAGAGAAGCAGCATTTCATCCCCTTTCATCCGTAAGAAATCACGAGTTTATTATTTTTTTCTCTTAACATAAATCACATTTCCACTTAGTTTACTAATTAATTACATATGGCAATTAGTTTGGCACAGGCCATATATACCAAGGGTAAGGAGACAATGAGGTATTATGGTATAGTGGAATATGCTTTGGTCTTGGAGTTACAAGACTGATATTTTAGTCTCGGTTCTGCCACAGACTACCTGTATTGTACCATGTTGCTTCCACCATGGAGTAATCTTAAATTTGATTTGAAATCTATGATCTGTGATCTGTGCTTCATGTTAGGACTTAATCTGGAGTAAGAGAAATCTTTGGAAGCTACAAATCTTTAAGAATGTGGGAGCTCCTACTCATCACTCTTTTCTTAGAAAATGACTTTTTAACATTCCCCTGGCCAAGTCACTTAACCTCAATTGCCTCACCAAAAAGCAAAAAAAAAAAAAATGACTTTGTCATGACTTCTGTGATCATGCTTCTTAGGGGCATATTCCTTTGCAAAGGAGGAAAAACCAACTGATTTCCCAATGAGGCCCCAAATTGTGTCCCTGAGCTGGGTCTGAATGGCTACATTTACCTTCTGTTTCTTTCCTCTTCCAGGGTAACAGCTGAAAATGATTTCCTACATAGTCTCCTGGGCAAAGTTACAGCCTCCAAGGGGGACAGTGGAGGTCAAGGTAAATAAGTGGTATTTATTTGCTTAGAAATTATCAATGACCCCAGTTGAAATTAGGAACCCTGAATAATTTAATTTGTTCTCCCAACAGATTACAGAGAGTAAGAAAGGAGATCTCACCTGTTCTTTCAAGGGCACCAGAGAACATCTACTTTTCCAAATCCAATGAATTTTCCTTCTTCATCTCTAAATCCTTTGAAAATGTTGACCAAACTCTTGCTCTTGATTTTCTCTTTCCTCAGCATCATATAAAACCACACTCCTGCATTTCTTTCTCCCCAACTTTCCCTAATTCATCTTCTTTCTGAATGTTAAAGTAGCTGTTTGCCAAGATTTTTCCCTGCAAACTTTTTTCTTTTACTCTTTCTTTACTTCTCTTATGACCTCAAGAATCTCTTCTATATCTCATACCCTGACATCTCTTCTAAGCTACAGACCTTTATCTTCATTTGCTTCTAGAAACCCTTTGTCTGGATGTTTGATAAGCACCTCAAATTTAATATTTTTGAAACCAAGATTATCTTTTCTCCCCGACTATTTTCTCTCCCTAGCAATGTTTCTGTCATTGACACCACTATAGTCACGGATTCCTATATTGGAAACTTGGATATTATCTTAAACTCTTTTCTCCCTTGCCTCTCACAACTTTTTAGCCATCAAATCCTGCCAATCCTGCCTCTGCAACATTTCTCACATCTGTCTCCTCTGTTTCTACATCCTGATAATAGGTCCTGAATTACTGTATCACTTGCCTAAACTATTATAACCACTTCCCTATGTGTCTCTCCACCTCTGCTTCCTTCCCTCCTTATGTCATCCTTCATTGTTACAAATAAAATTTTTCTTTTTCAAAGATGTATAATGAAATTCAAACTTCTATGCCTAAACATTCAAGATCTTCTACCTTTCCATCAATCTCAGCCTTTTTCCAACATTGCATTGTTCTACTCTAGAACAATGTTCCATAGAAATTGAAATAGTCTTTCTCCCAGTCACACTATATATTTTCCTATCTATGAGCCCTTCTAATGCTGTTCCATATACCAACAATGTCCTCTCTTTCCCTATTCATTTGTTCAATTTCTATCCCAAATTCTATTTAATAAAACTTTCCCACTTAATAACAATCTTACCTTTTCAGTCATACTTAATGATTTGTTTCTCTCTTTTTGTATGTATTGGTCACATATATTATTTTGTATTCTTTGTTCAGGTTTCTGGATATATGATATATCTTCCACTAAAGTGTACTCTTAATGAACATAGGAAACACGACTTATTTAAACTTTCTATCCTTCCAAGTGTCCAGGACAGTGCTCTTATTAAGCATGCTGCAGTTGCTTAATAATATCTCTTCAATGGAATGGAATTGATATTAGGTAGATGGTGAGGAATTTTTTTCTTTTGGTAATGTGATTTTTCCCAATAATCAATTCCAACAAGGAAGGCCTAAAGGAAAAATGGAAGAAGTGATTCAGTTTGGAAGATAAAGTAGTTTATCCTAAATACAAAAAAATCTTCCTTTAGGCCTGTGGGTGACAATGAAAATGCTGGTTGGAGACATCATTCAGATTCGGAAGGACTATCCCCACCTGGTAGATAGGACGACAGTGGTGGCCAGGAAGCTTGGTTTTCCTGAAATCATCATGCCTGGTAAGAGTTGATCCAGTCTGACATAGTTTCACTTGTATTTTTTATGAGCACTGGAGAAATAGGAGATTTAAACTGTGTGCTGAATAGGAATTCTCAGATTCTTCTAGGAAAGTTTAGAAATTGCCTTTGATTTCAATTCTGTTGTTATTGTTAGTTTAATTCAATAAATCATTCGACATTTCCATATCGAGGCTTCTAAATAGATTGAAACTACATAAGCATCAATAGCTTACATAGGGACAAATGAAAGTAGGTCACATATATTTTTTGCTGAAGAGATGCCTTGGCATATCTTAACAATTTTTAGTTATTTGCATTGGTGGATGGAACATAGTTCAAAACAATGGGTTGTCCTAAATAATTATTATCGATTTTAAAATGTCTTTCTACCTACATTGGAACATGAATATGTTCATCCTTTTGTTAGTTAACTCAATATGAAATACAACTCTGAAATGGCCATCTTGCACCCATAGCTTAAGCTCCTTTCCTGACCATCATTCCTAGCCAAGAATGACTAGCATAATCTAAGAGATTAAGGCAAACTTCCAGACTATGATGAACTGCTCCTTTATATCTTCCCTACAACAGGGGAGGTACTTAACCATTCATATTCTTAGAGTCAGGTCTTAGAAAAGCAAGATTTGGGTCAGATAGTCGAGAGTTAATTTGGTTAGATCAGTGAGAGTTGACTATTTGTAGAAAATAGACTAGGATTCATAACTCAAAAACCTATCCTTTGACCAAACCCTGGGAAATAAGTCATTTTGCTACATAAGCTTATAAGATCAAAGAGCCAGAAAGGGAAGGATTCTCAGTCAATCTAGTACAGTTACTCTTCAGATTAGGAAATGGAGACCAAGGGAATTTAGTGACTTTAGAGTCCTGAGTCTCAGTTTGGTTTTACTGCAAATCAATTTATTTTCTTGCTATCTACAGATATAAAAGGTATATAGTGAGATACCGCAGTATAAACAGACTATGATGTGGCTGTTATCCTTGTTCCCAAATATCTGTTATAATTGAATTCACCTATACTTGATACATTTTTCTCTACTATGAAAAAAATTATTTTCCTCTAGTACTCCCTAAGAATCCTTCTCTGAGTCAGCATCTGCTTATCCTAGCATTCTGGATAAATGATAATTCACTTTGATTGGTTCTCCTACCCAACAATGTGGTTTGCCCCATGGGATGCCCAGTTCTCATTGCTTAGCTAGTCAAAGAACTGAAGAAAGTTATTTTATTCTACTCCCACTCAGCGAGAAACATAGTGATTTGTATTTGGCTGGAGCTCTTAAGCTGATATTAGATTTCTTGCCTTCTCCTTGCTTTCCCAGAAGGTGTCACTATAGGATGGAAATTAAGTTGTTTAACTTAGGGGGGAAAAAGAAAAAAATAAACCCTAAATCATGGATAATTTGTATACCTACTTTTTCAAGACTGTTTCTCCCTTATAGCTTCTTTTTTCACGAATCTTCCTTTGTCACCTCCAATCTCACCTTCTCTTTAGGATAAGTTTGTACTCCCCTAGAGCTTCTGATTGTTGCTTATCCTAAAATGGGGAAGGAAGATAGATGGGAGTTCCCATCTTGTCTCTTAGCTCAAATTTTTCTGCGCCAGCTGAAGTGAGTTGACTCTTCCCTTCTTGCTGCCTTTGACTTTGGTGTCTAACTCTTGTCTTTCTGCCTCAGGGGATGTCAGGAATGACATCTACATCACCCTGTTACAAGGAGACTTTGACAAGTACAACAAGACAACGCAGAGGAACGTGGAAGTGATCATGTGTGTCTGTGCGGAGGATGGCAAAGTGCTGCCCGTAAGGGATTGCTCTGTTCCTTTCAGTGACTTAGGCAACTTCTGGGGGCCTCTGCTAGCAGAAACCTTTTTCTCTAAATTCTGCCCTCTTTTGTATTGGCTTTCTTTGTGTTGGTATTGAACTACATGATCTGTATTTTTCACCTATGCCTGGATCTCTTTTCCTGAGAAGCTACATATGTAACATGATAGAATAGGAACTAAAGACAGGAAATCAAAGCTCTGAAGTTCTGGCTTCCAGATATGCTTTAGAGCCTTGCTAGCTGTGTGATCTTGGGCAAGTCATTTAACTTCTTTGTGCTGTGGGTTCTTCATTTGTAAAATGGGGATAATAATAACTCCTACTTCATAAAGTTATTATGAGGATCAAATGAGATATTGTATATAAAACATTTTGCAAACCTTAAAGTTCTACATTAGAAGTTCTCAATTTCAAGAAGCATTTATATTCTTAAAAATTATGGGATACCCTAAAAATCTTCTATGTGGTGGTACCAGTCAATATTTACTGTGTTGGAAATTTCAATGGATTTGTAAAACATGTACTTATTTATTAATTTAAAATAATAATCCACTACATATTAACATAGTATATTTTGATAAAATAATTATATTCTCCAAAACAAAATACTTTGGGAGAAAAGTGCCATTGTTTTATATATTTTTGAAAATGTTTAAAATTTCTGATTCAATAGACTACAGCTGGATTCTTACATCTTCTGCATTCAATCTGTTGCAATAAGTTTAGAAAATATATGAAGAAAATCCAGCCTCATGCAGATACATAGTTAGAAAAGGGAAAAGAAATTTAATAAGCAAATAATGTCTTTAATCTTTTTATGAAAAGTCAAAACTTTCAAATCAAAAACTTGAAGACCTCTCAGGGTCTTTGGGGACTTCTAGAGTTTTATGAATTACATTTTGAAAACCATTGCTCTGTGTAAATGTGAGCTCATTTAAATACATATGGATAGATATTTGTGATTTCATTAATAGTGGAGAACTTCTAGTGAGAAAATACTCTGGACCAAGGTAGACAAATAAATGTTCTTCAGATTTTAATCTATAAGGTTGCCTAGGGCATGAGAAATAAAGTCACTTATCAAAGGTCATATATCCAGTAATGTATGAATTACAGTGTTTGAATCTAGGACTTCTTGAGTCTGGTCTCTTCTGCTACTACATCATTCTGTCTCTAGAAAGATTTCTTTCTTTCTTTTTTTTCCCCTTCCCATAAGCTTTTTTCTTTGGTCTTTATTTAAAAGTTAGCCTTCCAGTTAAAGGAAAAAGTTGTCATTATTCTTGTAATCTTTACTCAGTCAGTGTCTGTGAGAAGATACACACAGAAAGGGAGAAATTAGAAGTCTGGAAAGAATGTGGTAACTTGGGATGTCCCCAAAACAGACATTCTGATCCCTTTATGTAACCTGTCAGTGCTCAAGCAGAAAATCTGGTAAAAAGTCAATTCCTAATTTGGTCTTCAGGGGGCTAGCATAGTACACTTAAGAATGCAAAGCATATAGCTATAAATATTTATACAGCATATGTCCTATACAATTTTTATCATGTGTGTTTACATTTATTTGCTTATTTCTTCTTTAAGCTTCTCAGCATCTGTGTCCAGTGTGTGGGAGGGTTTTGCTTCTCCTATTTCTCCGTCTGTGCTTTTGAGTTGAAAAAGACCTCAGCTATATGCAGACATTTAAGTCTAGGTGAATATTCACTCGTTGATGTGGCATATGACCAAATATGAAAGCTAGGGGAAAGGGAGAGGGGAGTGAAGATCAAAAGGCATAAAGCATAATGGGGAACAAAGTGGTCCTGTATGACAATCTCAACTTTCCTCCTTACCAGCTATGTGACCTCTGGGGGAATTCCATTAACTCCTCTGCTTTGTCCTCAATCTATAAAAAGAAACCAAAAACCATTTCTCCCAAGTTTTTAGAAAGGTTGAATGAATTTTTCCTTAAACCCATCCTCCAATTTCATATAGGTGCAGATATTAAGAGACAGAAATTGAAGTGTCTGACTCCTCCCTATTCTGTAGAATATCTAAGACCTTACTAACAAAATTCAAATTAAGTGAGAAAGTATCACTTTGCCCATAGTCATATAAAGGAGGAGAAGAAATTTTTTTTTTAATCTTAAAGGAGAATTGCCTTTCAGGAAGTCCTCAATCCTTTTCTTTGAAGATATTTTTACTCAGCTACCCATTAAAGAACTCTTGAACCTGATTCTTTTTAGAACATTGATATGGGTGCTTCTCTGATGTTTCTCAAGGACATATTATAAAAAAGTTAGAAAATCAGAACATGAGCTTCTTGCATAGTCTTTAATGAATTATTTTTATTTAGAACTTCATAGATTTTCCCTGAATGGGCAGACATTCCAGATGAGCATATAAGTGAATTTTTAAAGTTTTGAATCTGAATAGAGCCTATTATAATGATGTGAGGAATGGTTATAATTTCTAGTATTATATTTTAGGAAATTATTGGGGGAATTTAGTGAACTACTGAAAATCACCATGGAAGCCTGTACAAGGTCTTTTCCTATTTACAGAAATAAATACTATTGCCTAATTAAATACCAGGCAGCATATTCAAATACCTGTGGGGGAAAACAACAACAATAAAAAAAAAAGAGTCCTTTGAGAAAAGCTCCCTTCAAAATATAGATTTCTAGTAATATGGCCAATCTGGCATGATCTAGATGTATCCTGCCCCTGGGAAAGGCTGGGGCAAAGAGCAGTAATTATTTCTCCAGTTAGCAATACCCTTGTCCTGCTTTTAATTCCTTTTGGTTTAGTTGAGACTTTTTGGAATTGGGGGGACAGAGAAATGAGAGTTTGAATTAGAACTGATTGTCACACTGTTGGCAACCTGCAAGGCAAGAAGGAAAGTAAAGTGGAGCCCTCCTGGAGAGTGGGTAAATGCTAAGGGATAATATTAGGAGCTGACATTTATATAGGGCTGTAAGGACTGCACTGCACTTTACATACTATATCTCATTTGATTCTCACTACAACTCTGTGAACTAGATACTGCTGCTATCATTATTCCCATTTTACAGATGAGAAAAATGAAGGCTAAGTGACTTGTCAATAGTCAAGCTGGGGGCAGTTTGATGGCACAGTGGATAGAGCACCAGCCCTGAAGTCAGGAGGACCTGAGTTCAAATGTGATCTCAGACACTTAATATTCCCTAGCTGTGTGACCCTGGGTATGTCACTTAACCCCAATTGCCTCAGCAAAAAGCAAAAAAAAAATAGTCAAGCTGTTAGGAATTATTATAGGTTTTCTTAGCACTAAGTCTACTGTTCTTTTCATTATGTTATATTGTCTTCACTCAGGAAGACCCTAAGCATCAAATTCAGCTTGGATATCTGCACTGGAGATGGCGTACTATCCAACTTTTCTTTGGACAAATGTTCTATCTGCTGCTGGCAACAATCTTATAATGTAAATAGGCTAGTTACAACCCCATCTTAGAGATGGAATTACGTATATAGCTCTCCCAGGCACCACTCCCCTAAATATGTCTTCTCCCTCTATTATAATATAAATTCTGTGAGGGCAGGGTCTCTCTTTTGTATTTGTATCCTTAGTTCTTAGAACAATGCTTGGAACTCAATAAAGACTTATAAATATATTTTTATTCATTCAACTCACTTGCCAAAGGCTACTTTACAAGTTCTATATTGGGAACCTGGCATGTTAATTCTTTAATTAATTACTCATTCAACATTTATAGTATATAAAATGCTGAGAATAACAAAACAAAACAATTCCTTTCCTAAAGTAGCTTATATATATGTACACACATATGCACATTTATATATATATATGTGTGTGTGTGTGTGTGTATGCACACATATGCATTTATTGTTCGGTCATTTCAGTTATATCTGATTCGTTGTGACCCCATTTAGGGTTTTCTTGGTAAAGATACAATAGCAGTTTGCCATTTCCTTCCCCAGCTCATTTTATAGATTAGGAAACTGAGACAAACAGGATTAAATGACTGCCCCAGGATCACACAACTAGTAAGTGTTTGAGACTGAATTTGAATTCAGGTCTTCCTGACTCCAGACTAGGAGCTCTATCCACTTTATCATCTCATTGCCTATACCCATATACACTCACACACACATATATACATATACATACTATATATATATATATATATATACACATATACATACTATATACATACACACACCATATAGACATATACTTATATATATATATATACATACAAATATAAAAGATTTTACATATACAACACATAATATACAAGTTTGTATATATACACATGCACTTATCTATATATATATATATATATATATACATATTTCACCCTGTTCTTTGTTATATGGAAATATTCACATTTATTGGTGTTTGCAAAATTCATAATAGCAATTAGTGTTTACAAAGAAATTAGAATGAATATTTGGCTACATAGAAGAACTTTGTTTCTGTCTTTCACCTCATTGGATTATATCTCCCAGAGTGGGATCACTGGGTCAAAAAATATTAACTCTTACATAATTCTAAATCATTATCCAGAACAGCTGGTCCAACTTATAGCTCCATGAATAAAATTCTGATGACACAAAAATGTCACATGTAATTATAAATAATGACTAACTATAATGTTCATTCTTTCATTCAACAAACATTTTAAAACATTTTTAATGTGCATGCACTGCAGTAACATTGAGAGAGATTTAGATAAACAAGACTTGCTGCTTGTTTTTAAGTAGCTTGCAATTTTTTTATTTGGGGCTGGCTGGACCTTGTAGGGAGGAAGCTCTGGGTAAGAAGCTCTCTCTGCCAATGCAGATAAACCATTTGCCCTGAATTTATAGTTTTTGAGACTTGCCAGGGAGCACTAAAAGTTCAATTGCCTTGCCCAGGATCAAAGAGACTACAACCCCATTTAAAAGTAAGTTCTTTGAGTTAAGAAACTGTTTTGGCCTTTCTTTGTGCACCCAGGTCCCTGACCGTAGTAAATGCTTAATAAATGCCCATTGATTGGTTTATACTAAAAACAACACAATGTTTACCTAGATGAAATGCATAGCCTTTGTATTAATATGTTCCCTCTTGACACGGGGCGGGGGGGCTCAGGTATAATTAAGCAATGTCTCTGGGTTAATTTTTTTTCTATAATTGAGAAATTTTGATACCTGACATTCTTCCAAGAGAAGTCACCAGCTTCTTTTTTTCAAGAACATAGATAGGCTCATAAGACTAAAAACATGAACAGTTTTTCTTATTTATAATAGGCTCATAAGACTAAAAATATGAACAGTTTGTCTTATTTACAATGTACTACAAATAGGATTTCTTTCTTAACCCATAAATTATAATTATAGAAAACTGTTTCATCTCTGACCTACAGAGACTCTAGATAGGGTTCCAGTGGAAGGTGGTTGGGATTCCTCTGAATTGGCTATCATGATGAAACTTATAAATTCTACTGGGGTAGACAATGTGTGTATCTGTACATAAAGAACACCCAAAGTAGGGAGAAGTTAATTAACTGTAAAGAGGAAGGCATTAGTAGATGATAGTACTTTATACAGAAGGAGTACTCTAGATAGCCAAGGATATGGGAGATGGAATGATATTAGAAATAGCACAAAGGTCAGTATAGGTGAACCAGAGCCTATGCAGGGGAGAGTGAAGTATAGGAAGGCTGGAAAGGTAGGTGAGGTCAAACTTTGAAAAACGCTTGCTGCCACATAGGAGTTTGTGTTTGTTCTCAGGGAGTGTTTGTGTTGGAGGTGCTTCATCTGCCTTTTTAAAAAGTGCCTCCGGAGATCACCAACTATGGTGACACAGCTGTCCTTTATAGCATTTAATCTGCATATGACTCCCCTTTTCTTTGTCCTTTCCGGCATTTAAAGATAAGGAAAATGCAGGAGTGAGAGAGAGAAACAAACAACACCTAGTTCCACTGTGCAGCAGAAGGCTGCAGAAATTATTATATCCTCTTTATGAGGATTTGGAAGAGAATTGGACAGCCTGACTCTCATTTCAGATTGATTTGTATAGCTCTCAGTCTCCCCATAAACTCAGGTTGGTCCTTAGTGATATAATAAGCTACTTCAAAGTTTTCAGTTTCATCTTCAAAGCTCAGAAACAAAGCAGATCATCTCAGACTTGGGTTTAGGGATGGGTGTAGGATGGGGAATAATGATCTTTCAAACCTTAGAAAGTGTAAATTCTCACCAAAGTATGAGCTGATCTTTTGAGACACTCTGAACTCATAGCAGGGGCTTTACTTTTTTGATCAATCTTTGTTCCAGAATCTATAAGCCAAGCAGAATTCACTGATGTTGCTAAAACCTAGAAAAATCGCCCAATGTGTGGTTTAAGTCAGAGTTCAGGTTTCTACAGAAGTTCCTACAGTACCTTATACATTAGACTCCCAGCAATACATCAGAAATCAGTGAAAGGCAGTATGGAATGGGACTTGTAGCATGGCCCTTAAATATTTTTGTCTCAACATCCCTTTACACTTTTAAAAATTGTTAAGGACCCCCCAAAGAGCTTTTGTTTTGTCTATAAGTATTTACTGTACTAAAAATGAAAACATATTAGTATTTTTATAAAATAGTTTTGATCTTTAGGAGCTTCTGAAATGGTCTCATGGATCTCCATAGGTCCCAGTATCATCCCTATGGGTGTAATGGATAGAATGGAATCAGAAAGACCTGGATTCAAATCCTGCTAATATGCTTCATAGTGTTTTACTATGGACTTGTTCACTAGTGCCTCTCTAAATTCTAAGTGAACTCATCTGCAAAATGAGTGGAACTAGTTGATTTATTCAGGACTTTTCCAGTTCATCACCCTACTCCTGCGATTTCCCAGGTGTGGACACTTCCTCCATAAGTTCAGCTTTTCTGCTACATGAGAAATGGTATTCAAGAGTTTCTGTGGTCAACCTGGTGATGGTCCACTAGGAAGTTACCCAGACTGTTATGAAAGCAATGAAAGTTACCACTGGAGCCACATATAAATTTTGTATTTTGGGGTTTTTTTTGGACATAAAAGAGGAAGATTTTAGTGGACATTTTAAGATCTGTCTACTTTTTTGTCAATTCCATTGGATTTGAAGTGTCTTGAAAGTATGTTTTTGTGTTTCAACATCTTAATAGAAATTTAAAAGCCCAGGACCTTTTCCTAAGGTCACACAGCATGGATGTCTTTGAAAGTCAGTATCCTCTTTAAGTATTCCTTTTAAAAAGGCTCTTCATCCTGATTCTCAGCCAAGTTAGATTTGAGTGTAGATAGACTCAATTAGTTAATAGAGCACAAAACTTAGAGTCAGGAAGGCCTGCATTTAAATCCTATCCCAGATATTGACTAGCTATGTAGTTTCAGCCTCAGTATCCTCACCTGTAAATGGAGTTGACAATAATATCTTGCATTACTATAGAAATTTGAATTTTCTTCTTTTTTTGAAAGCCCAGAATGGAAAGATAAGTTCTCTTGAGACAAGTAGGCTTTTATTTCCCATAATTGAGTTGGATTAGGTAGATATTTAGTATATATATATATATTAAATATATATGGTTCTCTGCTGTGAAGTTCGTGCCATGCTGCCCCTCAGAGTCTCTTAGTCCTGGGTCAATCACTTAATCCCTCACTTTCCCAGGTAATTCTGTACAAATAGTTGCACAGCAGGTCCTGATCTGAATTAGTATAGTTTTT
Source organism: Myrmecobius fasciatus (assembly GCA_023553655.1). NCBI lineage: Eukaryota > Metazoa > Chordata > Mammalia > Dasyuromorphia > Myrmecobiidae > Myrmecobius > Myrmecobius fasciatus. Next base: position 237,018 of record JAJPUD010001824.1, read on the forward strand.
ATGGCAGTGAAATCAAAATTCTAAAGAAAGAAAAAAATTGTGTATATACATATATATATATGTATGAATGTGTGTATATGTATGCATGTATATATGTGTATAGTTGTAGGTTTTTTTAACCACTTTAGAATTTCAAATATCTTAGTATTTGAAATGGAAGAAATAGCAAGATATTATGTTAAATTAGTAAAATAACTTAGAGCATTATTAATATGTAGTAAATTAATAAAATACTATAATATATATTTTTCATCATAGCTATCACACACACACACACACACACACACACACACACACACACACGCAAAATAAATAAATAAATAAATAAATAACACATACATCCAGGCACTGTAGGAAGTTTTGCAGCAGACACTGTATTAGACTTAAAATCAAGTTTCACTGGACTCTTTAGAACCTGATTTCAAATCTTCCCTTGGACACTTGTTAGCTGTATGATGCTAGACAAGTGTCACTTAATCTAATGTTAATCTCAGTTTACTCCTCTGTAAAATGGAGATGTTAATAACACTTACCTCACAGGGTTGTAGTAAGGACCAGATAAGCTGACACATGTAAAGCATTTTGCAAGACTTAAAAGTACCATATAAATATGATCATTCTTCTTCTTAGTAATAATACTAATTATCACTTAGACTTATTTCTTGGTTAGCTACTGCCATAAATATAGGAAGTAAGAGAATGAAGGTAGCTTACTCTGTTTTTCCAAAATTACTATACAATAAGTATTCTATTTATAAACAGAATAAATATAAATACAATTTATAAATAGAAACTCTCTTACTTAGGGTGATATTTGTGTAATAGGATCATAAAGTCACAACAAAAAGTATTTAGATCTATCAAATTGTGGAATTACAAAGGTCTTCCAAATCCATCCCACTCATTTTATGGGTAAAGTGGCTTGCTCTGAATCACATAGATCGTTATGACTGTGCCAGTCATAAACTGAAGGTCTTCTTATCCATGGGCCCATGTCCTTCCTATTAGGTTACTTTGTATTTTTAGTGCCAACCTCAGGCTCTAATACTGATGCCCACATGCTTCTAAACCCTGTGCTTTCCCCCTTTCCGATGTGTTCACATTAGAAATCCATCAGAATAAGTTGCTGCTCAGTTGCTTTGAAGCTCTTTGTAAACTTGGTGCCCATTTAGATTTAGGAAACAAATCGGATTAATAAGACCAGTGATGCTAAGTAGCTAGTGGGCCCATTACCATTTACAATAAGGCATCATCAGCGCCAGCCTTGCTTCAGTGCATTCCAGAATGCAAGTAATAGAATTTCTGTAGTTAAGCAGCTGTCACTTCCAGGGGCTAGAGTGCTCATGGAGAAATTTGTAATGTGGAGGAAAAATGATAGGCACCTAGTGGGAGGGTTGGGAAAGAGGGAGGATTATCCTAGGTAGCTTGACCAGCCAAGACACTGGCCAAAAAGTTATCAAAGAGAAGAAAATCTAAGCCCAGAACTTTTTCTTTGTCTTCTTGTTGGGTTAGAATGCCATTTGTGTGGGAGCTGGGGACAAGCCGATGAGTGAATACAGATCTGTTCTCTACTACCAAGTCAAGCAGCCTCGTTGGATGGAAACAGTTAAGGTATGGTACAAGTTGGGGAAAGGGTTGGCGGGAGATGAGTAGAAAAACATGTGATTTGACTCATTGTTTTGGTTGCATTCTTAGTCTCAGCAATGCAATTATTTTGGTGAAAGTATTTAAGAGTATTTTGTCACCTAGGACCTACAGTTCTGTGTATGTAGAAGATCAATTGATGGGGCTTTTGAATGATATACTAATAAAAATTTGAAAAGAGAGGCTGATAGTTCAGTGGGAAGAATAAAGCTTTTGGAATCAGAAATCCTGGACACTGTCCCTTTCAAGCTTGGAGAAGCCAATTCCCTTCCATTTCTTTTTCTGTAGAAAGAGAGAGGTTGGCTAGATGGCTTTTAAGTAAGGTCCCTTCTGGCTTTGAAGTTATGTTCCTATATTAAATCTAATTATGGTAATCTAGTGTCAGCACCATGGAGTGCTTGATCCAGAGTTGGGAAATCCTGGGTTTAACATTTTACCTTGGATACTTACTAGCTGTGCACAAGCCCCTTAACCTCACTTGTCCTTAGTTTTCACATTTGCATAATGAGAAGGTTGAACTAAATGAGGTTTGAAATCCCTTCCAAATCTAAATCTATAATCTGTGTATAATCCTGCGAACTTTGTCCTACATAATTTGGAAAGGGAAAAAAGGAGCAGGGAAGATGGTGACCCAAGAGATGGAGGACATCATGTGTATTTGAGAGGTGTTGATAATCTAATGGAGGAGATGAACTAGACCTGTGAAAAAGGCATAAAAATTCATATGCACCTCATGTCAACTCATTAAAACCTTTCTAATTCATTGTTCATCCCTGGGTAGGTCAATTAACCTCTTAGGACCTCATTCCTAAAATGAAGGGTATGCCAATCCTAATTCTCTGTTATTCTAAGTTTGGAATTTAGCCAGACTCAGTAATTCACATTTCACCCTCAGTCTACCTTTCATTATTGGTTGCAAGATTCCCTCCATATTTGCCTCTCTCTCTCCCATTCCTTCTCTTGTTCCTCCATCACAGCTAGTCACAAAAACACTATATATGTTGGTATTACTTTCAGCTTTGACTTTTAAAATCTATGAAACTGAAGCCTTCAGACATTTTTCAGCCTATTCACATCTGAATCTGTGACTCCATTTTGGAGTTTTCTTGGCAAAGATACTGGAATATATTGCTATCTCCTTTTCCAGCTCATTTTATAGATGAGGAAACTGAGGCAAACAGGGATAAATGACTTGCTCAGGGTCACACAGCTGGTAAGTGAATGCAGGAAGATAAGTTTTCCTGACTCCAGGCCCAGCACTCTATCCACTGCATGCATGTTATTTTCCCAAAGAGAAAAACTATTTCTTGTCTTCCCCCCCAAAAAAAAATCCTTTCTCTTCTTTGAAAGTGTTAACCTTTGCTCTTTTATGATCAGAGCAGGATATTTTACAGGAGATAAAGATGGAAGATGGCATGGAGCACCTTCAATGCTCTTGCCTTTGTCTAAAAGAGACAAAATAGCAGAGGCTTAGTCTAGATAATAAGCTCATGCTCTGGGCAGAAGAAGTGTCCCTAAGGCATGAATCTGTAATGGGTCTTAATAGTCATTCCTGGGGCAGCTAGGTGGTGCAGTGGATAGAGCACCAGCCCTGAATTCAGGAGGACCTGAGTTCAAATTTGATCTCAGACACTTAACACATACTAGCTGTGTGACCCTGGGCAAGTCATTTAACTCCAATTGCCTCAGCAAAAAAAAAAAAAAAAAAAAGTCATTCCTGAAGGTGGGCCATCCTAAAAATCATAGATTTAGAGCTAGATAGGGTTTAAGGCTTCCAAATCCAATTTTCCACTTTTCAGATGAGGAAATTGAGACTTGGAGTAGTTAAGTGATTTGACTTAGTTCACAAAGCTAATAAATGTCTGGAGTGAGATCTGAATGAAGTTTTGTTTTTTGTTTTTTTTTTTAACTCCAATTTTGGCATTCTATCTACCATTTCAAATGGTTTGCTAATGTCTTACATGACATCTTTTGTACTTTTTGCTTACAATTTTAACTTAGCAGATTGCTTAGATCATGTTGTAGTGGAACTGGTAATTAGGAACTAGGGATAGAGACTCCCATGATCTACATCCAATCATCCAAGGGTGATTTGTATAGAGTAGCCAAAGAGGCTAATGGTCTTGGCTTTTAGTGTAACAGAACTTGTTGGAAAGAAATACCAAGGAGAAGCTCTATGTATAATCACGAATGGGATTTAGCCCCAGGATTTTTTTCTGAATCTAATATTTATTGGATTAAAATGTGTTATTAATTTGCATAAATGAGGCTCCTCAAGCAAAGCCCCTAATGACCACACTTAATTTGCTAAGCATTGATGCAATTTTCAGAACTCCTGGAGTATGAGAGGGAAATGTACATTGTGCAGTTTGTAGTGCATAAAACCCTGTGCTAAAGTTATGTGACTTTTATATCAATTTGGGGAGATTCATTTTTCCCTACTATAATCTACAGGCTTATTTTTATTGGCTGGGGATGCAATTTGCCAAATAGATTATATTTGGTACTTTATTTTCTCTTCATAGTTAGTCCTTGTATAATTTCTTTATGGTTCATCAGATTTGATGGATGTGCTATAAATCAGTATGCAGAGACCTCAGTGAAATGGAATGGGTGGTGATGGTAGGGATGGAGATGTTAACCCTGTGTTTCTTGAATTCTGGTCCCTTTTTACAAAGGTTGCTGTCCCTATTGAAGACATGCAGAAGATTCACCTGCGTTTCATGTTTCGACACAGATCTTCCCTAGAGTGTAAGTGTATAGCCCAAGGGGCTGTTAAGGTCCTGATTGATGGGGCAATGGGATAACTGGACTGTTCAAATTTCTCTTCTCTGACAATACATTTTCCATTTCCAGCTAAAGATAAAGGGGAAAAGAACTTTGCTATGTCCTATGTGAAGCTGATGAAGGAAGATGGAACCACTCTGCAGGATGGGTGTCATGATTTGTTAGTCCTGAAGGTACAGTAGCATTTTTTCTTTATTTTTTCCTTTTATTTTTTTTTCTTGATTCTGAACTTAACAAACATCAAATAAAATGAGCATTTCCATATACATTGCAGAACAGAAGGATAGTATTGGACATAAAACTGTGAATCTCTATTATGTAAAGCTTGCTTTTCTTCTTAAGTATATAATAAATCCAACATGTAACTTTCCAAGCTTCCCTACTTGTTTGTGATTCCTTCTGGCCTTCCTTCTGTTCTCTTCTCCTTTTGGTGAGTGGGGGGGGGGGGAGAGGGAAGGGTGAACTCTAGCTACACCTCCACCACACTTCCCCCTCCCCTACTTGATAAAAAGAAAACTAAAACAAAATGAAAACCATTGTGACAAAATTGTATAGTCAAGTAAAACAAATTTCCTCATTGATCATGTCCAAAAAGAAATGTATCATTCTGTATCTGGAGTCCTCCTGTTTGTGCAAAGGTAGGTAGCATGCTTGATCATTGGTACTCTAGAACTAGGGTTGGTTATTTCATTGATTAGAGCTCTTGAATCTTTCAAAGCTGTTTCTCTCTACAATGTATATCTATATTTATTCATCAGTTTGGAGGGATGAGTGTGTGTGTTGTGTATTGTGTGTGTATGTGTGTTGATCACAGTTTTTTTTGTACAGACCAAACTTTAAATACTTTCAGAAAAAGCATGGATATTCATCTATGTGAAGAGAATCTATTAAGGAGAACGTGAGTGATAAAGGAGCCGATAATGTTATATTGCTTAACATACCTAGAAATCTGTGTATAATTATAGGCAGTGGTGTGGACTTCAGGAAGTCAGTTTCAAGACCCTCAGGTCTTGTGAAAGTAGCTTATATTAGTAAAACAAAAACAGTGAATTTAGAACCAAAGTGAAGGGGAAATTGTGGAAAATAGATCTATAATTGGCCCATACTAGGATTGAATTAATGACCTTGATCTCATTAGCACAATGCTCTACTTGAATTGCTATAGACTAATAAAAGTGCTAAAATGTTAAGTACATAATACATACAAGAATATATTTACTTACTACACTTAATAGAGTTTAAATATAGATAGTTTGTGATGTATAGAAAGTTTGAGAAACATAATTTCTGGGTAATTAATCATTTTATTAATCATGCTAGCATATGATTAATAAAAGGAGTCAGTGACACTCTTGAATGCCAGACACCCCCTCAAGGAATCCATTCACTGCTTATATACATTTGAAAGAGTGTGTTCCTGAGGGTGTTAATCAGGTTTGATTGGTTAACAAGCAAAGAGAAGAATGAATATTATATTGAGAGGTGGACCTATTCCAATGAAGGGCTGGGAGATATGACTTGGATTAGGTCATTTACTTGCAAAACATCCCCAGCCTCTGGTAATCTAATCAAAGAGTTTTTCTCCCAAGCCAAACCAGTAAAGGGCTCAATGGATGGTTGTCTGAATAATATGGAGGAAAAAGTTAATCCAATCTCATTATCATCAATATCTTTCAGATGTTGGCTTAGCCTAGTAGAGAATAAGCTTTCAGAAAGGGAAAAATCCTGTTTCTCCCCAATACTAACAATTAGTTATTTAATAATCATTATTCTCAAAGATATAAATCATTATTATTACTGTAAATTCAATATTTATAACAAATATCAAATTACAATGAAACCATATATAATATAGATTTCTTACTAATGTTCCCCCACCTACCTTCCATACTTTTGAGCCCTTAAGTCAGGTAAGGAGGAAGGAAAAAAAATTTTTTTTTTTTTTTTTTTTTTTGCTTTTGCTGAGGCAATTGAGGTTAAGTGACTTGCCCAGAGTCACACAGCTAGGGAATGTTAAGTGTCTGAGACCAGATTTGAACTCAGGTCCTCCTGACTTCAAGGCTGGTGCTCTATACACTGTGCCACCTAGCTGCCCTGAAAAAAAATTTTTTTTAACATTTTTATAAAGCAAAATCAGACAAATAACAGACACATCTAAATTGCTTGTTAAGTGTCCCATTGTTTTTGTTGTTTGTTCTTCATTCTTGAAGAGGACTATGACATCAGAGAAGTGATACCAAGAGACATGAAAATAAATTGGATTTAAATAAGGGAGCTCTGTCCAAGGTTACCTGCCTCACTTTCCCCTCTAGAGCCATCTGGGTCCATAAGTGTCCCATTAAATATCAAATGAAGGTAGTAGCATGCTGTGGTAGAAGGGATGCTCAATTGGAGTCAAGACAAAGGAAACATGTTAAAATCACACCTCTGCCATTTAGTACCCAGGTAACTTTGGTCAAGTTATTTGACCTCTTTGGGCCTCAGTTTCCTTATTTGTAAAATATGGGAGATAGATGTAGATGCCCTCTCAGGTCCCTTCTACCTTTAAATCGATGATTTGAATTTCACCTCAGAAGCTTATTGGGATGGGAATGATCTGGAGCTTGTTACACTTTGATTCTTCCTCTTTTATAGAATGAGAAAATATGACAGACTAAGGGAAGCTAGGAATAAACCCTGATGATTTAGCTTCTAGTTTATTGCCTTTGATTTTTTTAACCTTATCAGCACTCTATCCTGATGATAGGAAGATCAGGGAAGAGGACATAAACCAGTAAAGGATAATTTTGTAGTCGATGAAAAGAAAATTTGGTTTAGCAGAACTTCCAGTACCGGTTCTATGTAAGAAAGCTTCAGCAATTTTCTTGGGTATCCCTCTCTGATGGTCTCTAGAAGTAGACCATCTTAGTACCCTCTTAGTTATTGTATATTAAATTGAAACAACCAGTCTGGGAACCTACATCTGTTGGATCGCCCTCTTTTTTTTTTTTTTAACTAAACATACTTTCAGTGGTTTGTATTACAGCACAAATAGACCCACATTTCCAGCAGAAGTTTGGTAATTCCTTGCTCATCCAGTCCTTCCATATCTGACCTTGTTCTTTTTCCTCTCTGTGACTCCCATTTCCTATGGCTAAGATTTGGCCACAGCCAACTTTGACTTATATTAGACACTTGGCTCTTGTCTTGGAGGAATAACTGGAGTAATGTTTTTAGGGGGACAGTAAGAAGATGGAGGATGCCAGTGCTTACCTGACTCTTCCTTCTTATCGGCATCATGTTGAAAGCAAGGGCTCCACCCTGAGCCGGAGTCCCAGCAGTGTAGGAGGACTCTCCATCAGTTCCAGAGATGTGTTCTCTATTTCCACCCTTGTGTGCTCCACCAAGCTAACTCAAAATGGTAATGGGGCTGCTTAGGAGTATGGGTAGGGTTGGAAATGAAAGGGAAGTAGTACTTTTCTGTTTATGTATGTATTAGGGAAGAGAAAGTAGGAGATCCAAATGTATGACCTAATCTGTTCAATATAAATGATCTGTGTTCCAGTGGGTCTGCTAGGTCTACTAAAGTGGCGTATGAAACCTGAATTACTACAAGAAAATTTAGAAAAACTGAAAATTGTGGATGGAGAAGAAGTTGTGAAGGTTGGTATGAATCCCTTTATTATTTCTAAAATCAAATCCCTTTATATGTATAGAAACATTCACATGCATCAAAATTTGGGCATTGAAAGACAGAATTGGGTTGTCTTTGAAGGAGGTTAGAGCAACTCCCTTCCCAAATGAGTATTGAAAATGCTTATAAAATAGGTCATAGAGAAAAGAAGGTTATAAGATTTAGAATAAGAACACAACTTGCAGATCATCTGGCTGCCATTCCACCAAGGTCTGGAGGTGAAATGGTTTAAGAAACATCACACACCGATCAAGTAAAAAACTTGGGATTTGAACCCGTTTCTAAATTGAGTGCTCTTTCTATTATTCACATCCACCTGGAAGAATCTCTTATTGCTTTGATGAGTTAATTTTATGGCTACCTTCTACAATAAATAAAATCCTGATCCTCCAGCTACTAGCACTTCTTCCTCTCCCATCCCCATAACGTTATATCTATTTTGTATTTACACATATACATGTTTGTTTCTCGGGGTAGAGATTGTTGAAGACAGAGTCCTTTTACCATTTTTGTCTCCAGTGCCTGGCACATAATAAGCACTCAATATAGACTTGTTAAATGAGGATGCATTGATATGTACACCACAACAAAATACCCCATGTCTTGGAAATCATTTCTGTAAAGGTTTGGTTGATGAGTTGCTATATCTAATGAACTGTCTTGCTCAAGGTAGGTACTGAGTCACTATGGTGCTAAGGTTTGCAGTTATGTGACTGCAACTACCATGCAGTTACTATCATTCTTTATCATGATCCCCTTAGTTCAGAGTTAGGAAAACATGGTTGGTTTGACCTGCTTATCTGATTTGATAAAGCAGAGATGAGGAAGGGGGAAAAATCTCGAAGGATGGAGATCTAACTGTATAACTGAGGTTTCTGTCAGAACAAGCAGAATACTGGAGGTATTTTGGTTGTGCCCATTTGGTGACAGAAAGGGAATATAGAGTGTTTTAGGTGTAGGTCTAATTAAAGCAGCTCTATCCTCCCCACAGCAAAGATTAAGGAAAGAACTTCAGCAGCTACTGTGACCTTGTTTACATCAGTAGTCAGAAAACCAGGGAATAAATATTTTGTGTGGCAAAACCCCTATCCAAGAGTCTTTGGGAAACATTAATTGACAATTCTTGAGGTAGGCAGGCTTGGAATAGTGCAAAGAGTGCTAGACTTGGAGTGAAGACTTGGGTTTGAATGCTGCCTCTGGCACTCACCAGCTCTATAAACACTAACCTTGCTGAACCTGGGTTTCCTATTTTGCCATATAGAGATCCAGGGACATGATGGTTTAGTGGTTAGAGAGCTGAACTCTGAGACAAATAGACTGAAGGTGAAGTTCTGCCTCTGACTGATGCTAGGCCAGTTGTTTAACCACTAAGTGCCTTGAGGAATTATTTAAGACCATCTCTGGTTCCTCACCTGGGAGTTTCCTATGCTGAAAAAACTACAATTCTAAAAGCAAAGCAAAATAAAACAAATCTCTGGAGATACTACTACTCATAAACATTAATAATAAGCATTTATATGGCATTTGCTATGTGTAAGATACTATGCTAAGTACTTTATAAATACTCATTTATTCCTCCCCACAACCCTGGGAGGTAGACACTTTTATTTCTTCATTTTTATAGTTGAGGAAATGGACACAAACTGAAATTTAAGTGATTTACTCAAGGTCACATAGTTAGTAAATAGTTGAGGTAGAATTTCAGTACATGTCTCTAAAGTAGTGGAAATCCACTAATTTATCCTAGCTGCTGTGTAATAATACCTATGGTACCTCACAGGATTGTGGGGAAAGTCAAATGGAATATGTGTGAATGCTTTTCAGACTCTCTAAAGCTCTGTAGAAATATCTTCTATTATTAGGGGGTTATACTGAATGGTGTCTGATTTCCCTTCTAGCTGTGCATTTGGTATATTTTAACTTGTCATGTTAGAAATCCCTTGTTTCCTGCTCATGTCCATGACTTACATGAGCTTTCTTTTGCCGCCAGTTTCTCCAAGATACCTTGGATGCACTCTTTAATATCATGATGGAACATTCCCAGAGTAATGAGTATGACATCTTGGTCTTCGATGCCTTGGTAAGAGAGTGATAGAAAGCTACAGGGATGCTTTGAACTTGTATTATATTGATAAGAATACTATATTTTTGATCTCATGGGACTGACTTTTGATCAGATGGATGGAAGTATTTTTCTTTTAATCTTAAGAATTATATTTTCATTTATAATTGTGGTTCAGTGGGAAAAAAGGAAATTCTAAATCCTGATAACAAATTGATGTTGATTGGATATACAGAAAGTAGGATACCAGGAAGTATTAAGGTTGCTTTTGCTGAATCCTCAGAGTTAACCCAAAACCTAACTGAGGAATAATAACGTATTTAGGGAGCTTCTTCTCACTTGAATTTTTGGGACTTTCTTATTCCTGCTGGGCAGCCCAGGCCTGTCTCAGTGCTATCTTAGTGTCATCATGTCACTCCTGGTTGCTTTCCAATGTAACTCTTCACCAAGGCTTGACTGCCTTCCAAATTCCTTGTATTCTTTTTCCCCCATAAAAAATTGTGACTTTCTTACTGTTGTAGAGAAAAGCAGCTAAAGTGTTAATGGCCAGCTATGGCTTACCTAGTTTCCCCAATCCAGCAGTATTTACATTTTAAATGTAAATAGGATACTGTAAAACCTTAACCAAAAGAAATTAATTTATAATAGAGGGATTTCAGGTCCTCTTACAGAGAGATGAGGGAGGGATATTCTGATCAAGTTAGCATCTCAGAATCCTTCAAGTTCCATGATACAAGTATCTATATTCATATCATCTGCACAGAATGTCAACCTCATAAATGCTCATTCTTGACATCTTTATTAGATCTATATAATAGGGCTTATCGCTGATCGGAAATTCCAGCACTTCAATACTGTCCTGGAAGCCTACATACAGCAACATTTCAGTGCAACATTGGCTTACAAGTAAGTGCATATACTTACTAGGGTTTCTCTTGATCATTAAATTGAAAATCATTATCCATATAGCCTTAGGGGAAAAACTTGACCCTTAAGTGTTCCCTGGAGACTGAATCCACAGCTATCCTCTCTAGAAAAAAAAATAAGTTCTGTACTAACTTCTCCAAGAAAGAACCAGAGCCATTTTGCAAACTGTGACAGTAGAATCTTAGAAGTTATTAAATATTAGAGTTAAATGAGACCCTAAAGATCATCTGACACAATCCTCTTGTTTTATTGATGAAGAAAGTCAGTAAAGTTATCAAAGGTTTTCTTTTTTCAACTTTTCTCTCCTAGTTTAGTCTTTTGAAAATGCAATGCAGCAAACCTCTTGAATGGAGGATCATAGATTTAAAATTGTAAAAGACTCTGGACTTCAGTTTTTTTTTTCCTCAGGTATAAAATGAAGACATTGTACTAGATGACCTCTAAAACCTCTTATAGTTCTAAATTGTACTATTCTTTCCTGCCTTTCTATTTCCATGTCTGTTTCCTGTTGATCACCTGTTCTAAGAATTTTCTTGTTTCTGGGTCTCTAAAAGATTATTACAAAGACCACAGAAGTGGAAAAATTTTGTATTAGAAGTATTTTCTAGATTCCCTAGTCTCCAAGCATATAGCAACACTTTAATTTTCATAGTAATGGAAAGAGCTAGGCTGAGATTTATCCTTTTAAGATTTAAAATACATGAAAAATCCCTCTCTTTATAGCATCATTCATACTTTCTACAATGCTATTCTCCATCTGAAAAAGACTTTTTGCCCCATTTTTTACCCACAGCCATATAAAAAGATGATCACTAATAGGCAGGCACTAACCACCTGGCTATGACCTAATTTTATCTAGTGATTCCTTTTTTCATAGAATTATAAAATGCTGGGACTAGAAAGAGTCTTAGAGATCATTCTATTCAACTTCCCTAGCATAATTAACTTTCTTTATAGTATTTATTTTGGGCATTTTTGTGTATACATACACACTGTTATGCTCAATGATAAATTTATTTTGCACTAGTTTATGCCATGGATTGAATGCTTCATGATTTCATGCACAAAAAAGTAACTGCATCATGTCCTGGGAAGAAAAATATTTTGAAAATATAATCTCTTGTTCAGGAAATTGATGACAGTTCTGAAGACCTACTTGGATACTTCCAGCAGAGGGGAGCAGTGTGAACCTATCCTAAGAACTCTGAAAGCTTTGGAATATGTGTTCAAGTTCATTGTTCGGTCGAGGACATTATTTTCACAGTAAGTACCTGTTTTGTAAGAGTGATTGATTAGCTCTACAATTCCACTGAGATATAACAGTTTTTATACTGTTGGAGACACTTAGAAAATTATAACTAGTCGTTGATCAGAAACAAATTTCTCCTTTTGTAATCCAGTGAATTATAAAATCATAATAAATGTACCTTCACATCTAAGTGCCTTTGAAAATAATCCCTCTTCCTAACTGTTCAACTTAATCTAAAAGCTTAGAGAATAGTATTTTATCCAACTATTGGAGTTTGGGGCGTCAGGCACTCTTTGGCTTTCTCTGGCTGTTCTTGTTCGATTTGAAACACGAAGAGAGAAGTCCAACAATTTGTAATCAGTGTTGCAGAACTCTTCAAGGAGGGGCCTCAGGGTACCTTAGGTGATTTGACATTCATTTGACTCCAGTTAAGTTATGTGTGACTGATGGACTGGGGTCTGAGCTTTAGTTTCTTTTCCTTGAGACATGCAACCAATCAGTTGATATGTAAAATACTGTGCAACTCTCTGGATACAGGAATCAATTAAACAAGTTTTTATTAAATACTACCTATATTCCAGACATTGTACTGAGGACACAAAGACAAAAATGAAAATGGCTTAGCTTCTCCTATGGGGAGTAAATTAATGGGGAGAATATTAAGAACCAGGGGAATTATTTTTATAAGATGGCACTTGATCTGAGCCTTGAAAGCAACCAGGTATTACAAAAGGTAAAGGTAAAAAGAGAAAGAATTTCAGGCATGCGAGATATCCTGTAGAAAGCCATGGAGATAGAAGGTAGAATACCATCTTAAGGGTCATTTTAACATGTAAGGTGTGAAGGGGTCAGAACATGACACATCTGGGAAAATAGATTGGAGACACATTGTAAAGGGATGTAGATACCAGATAGAGGATAAACCTTGGATACTTGATGTTCAGTACCACTAAAGGCATGATTATGGATGAGTTTAAGAGGGCAAGAAGCAGGAATTTTTTTATATTATTGATTGTGTATTTAATATTTTTCCCCAGGTGCATATAAAATAATTTTTTGCATTTTTAAAAAACTTTGAGTTCCAGATTCTCTCCCTTCCTCCCCACCCCCACCCCTTTTAAGAAGGCACATATGAAGCTGTACAAAATATTTCCATAAAAGTCATGCTGTGAAGAAAAAAAAAAACATAGATCTTCCCCTCCCCCCAAAAAAATAAAAAAAAATTTAAGAGTATGCTTTAATTTTTATTTAGACACAATCAGTTCTTTCTTTGGGTATGGATAGCATTTTTCATCAGAAGTCCTTTTGAATAGTCATGAATTATTGTATTGCGGAGAATCACAAAGTCATTCACAGCTAATCATCCTATAACATTGCTATTACTTTATACACAGTACATTTCACTTTGATTCAGTTCATGAAGGTCTTTCCAGGTTTTTCTGAGAGTATCCTGCTCATCATTTCCCACAGAACAATAAAATTACATCATAATCACATACCATAATTTATTCAGCCATAACCCTATTGATGGACATCCCTTCAATTTCCAATTCTTTGTCCTGAGAACTGAGCAGAAACAGGGATTCTTAAGTTGAAGTCTGTGGGTGCACTTTTTAGCAGAGGCTTTTTTCTTCATGAAAATCTGATTGAAATACAAAAAAAGGCTCTAGCAGCCACAAAGTACCCATCAGGGGAAGTTTATTCAAAGGGAAGATTACATTTGTATTTTTACTGACCTCTAACTAAAATTTAGTTATTTCTTCTAAGTAGTTAAAAACAGTTATTCTGGAAAGGAGTCCATCAGCTTTACCAGGTAGTCAAAGGGATCCATTATACAAAAGAGGTTAAAAATCCCTGGCTTAAAGAATAGGTACATGAAGAAGGAAGGTCTTTGAAGAGCTTGCTGTGTCCAGTTATGCCAAAGGTTATATGTTGTGAGGGAATTGTCTGGATTATATGGGATAATAGACATAGAGCTGGAAATAACCTTGTTAAAAAGACATTTTTATCCTGGGTCCATGAACTATTTTTTTTAATGTTTTCATGAATGTATTTCAAAATAATTGAAATTCCAGGATTACAGTTGTAGTCTTATATATTTTGTGTTATGCATTTAAAAACATTATTATGAGAAAAGTCCGTATACTTCATCAGACTGTTAAAGGGATTCATGACATAAAATCAATTAAGAGCTCCTATTATAATGGAGTTCAACTCCTTCATTTTATGGAGGAGCTGATATTTGAACCATGCATCTTCTAACTTCAAATCCTTTATTCTTTCCACTGTTTCATGTGTAGTTGGTAAAACTAAAAGAAAAGGATTTCCAGTCCTGAGGCTCTAGAAAGTTTCTTAAAAATTTGGACTCAAAATAAAAGAGGAAGGAACATCTGTGATAATGCAGATTGTAAGCTCTTTGAGGGTAGGGACTGTCTTTTTGTATCCTAACCTAGAGCCTGGCACATAATAAGCATTTAATAAATGTTTAATGAATTTAACTGAATTGAACAGTACCCTGGAAAAGAATGATGGAAATAATTCTGTAGAATATAGCTTTGTTCTGTTAAGGAAAAGTGAGAAAAGAAGATAATTTAGTCTGTTATTAAATATTGTCTTTGATCTTTCAGGATATAGTAGACAGAGATTAAAATGCTGATGAATCTCAAGACCCTTGGATTTAATTGACAGGAGCAGTGTCATTTGAAATAGCCTAAAATGATTTTTTTTTCTAAATAAGTTTAACCTTTGTGAGGTTAGGAATCATATAGTTGATTTCTTAGCATAATGCTTTTCAGTCAAAATTTGATCAAAAAAAGGTACCAGCAGCCACAAGATGCCCATTAATGAAAGTAATTTGGATAGCTTTGGTTTTTTCTGAATCTCAGAGACCAATAAGAAGCAATATTTGAACAGGGAGATTCAGAACACCAGCAGAGCCTGCCTTATTTCTAGTTAATAGAACTACAATCCCTTTACCCTGACACCCTCTGTCATCACCTCTCCATACTGTTTCTTCTCTTTTTTTCCTATCTTCTCTTGGCCTTCTTACCTTTTATTCTTTTAATGTTTTTGCTTTGTAGCATTTGGGGTAGCTCAGTAGCACAACTGATAAGAGCACCAAACCTAGGTTTCAGGCTAAGAACATCTGAATTCAAATCTAGTTGTGGGATCATGGGCAAATCACTTATCCAGTTTATATCAGTTTCCTCCTCTGTAAAATGGGAATAATAATGATATCTACCCTACCTGGCAAAATTGTTGTGAGGATTAGATGAGATAATAATGGTAAAGAGCTTAACCTAGTGCCTGGCACTTAATAAGCATTATATAAATGCTGATTATTATTATTATAATTATTAACTTTGTTTTCTTATTTTCCTGGGATGCTATTTTATATGTACCTAATTCCCTTTATAAAAGAAAATGCAATTCTGACTGGGTTTTGGTAAAGATAGTTGGTTTGAAGGGTAAAAACAACTTAATTCAATATATATTCTTTAAGCATCTACCATGTGCCAGGCTCTGTACTAGGTGTTAGAGATGCAGAGACAGAAATAAAATCTCTACCTCTAATGGATGGTTGGGAGTTGGTGGAGAAGACTGCAAAAAGACTATTTGGAATAATCAGTAGATGATAGAATTAGAGCTAAGAAGAACCTCAGAAAGCATTTGTCCAACCCCCTAATTTTACAGATTAGGAAATTAAGACCCACGGAGTTAAATTAAATGACTTGGTCAACATCAAAGAGGTAGTAAGTGTTAGAGGTGGGATCATGAACTCTGGTTCTCTTCCTACTCTACCAGACTTCTTTCCCAAGGGTAAAGAGTACCCCAAGCAACATTTACATACATCTAGGAATTGCAAGATAGCAATGACTCCGAATCTTCTGTGCCTCTTTCAGGATGGAGGGTTTTTGTACTGTTTGCAGGGGTAAATCTACTGCTTTACCTATTTTAGTTGTGCTAAATCTAGTGGGGAGCCTAAAGGACAGATTGTAGCATTGGGGGGACACTTCCTCAGGGTTCATTTTACTAGGAAACTAAGCACTATTCTGTTCCCCTTCCCATTTATTGCCTTGGAGTTTCAGAGCCAGCTGGAGAAATAGGAATGTAATTATTGCTTCTGTGCTTGTTGTGTCTAGTATTGTGTTTCTGTTTCCTGTCACTCCTTTGTTCCATTTTCCCATGGGTATAATTACAGTGGATCTATCTTCCATTATTTGATTCTCTTTGCTTTTTTTCTCTCTTTGTATGCACTGATATATTCCTTTACAACAGCCAAGGAAGTAGTCTTATATCAGGATATGCTGCAAAGTTGGATGGAGAAGGATCACAGGACAATAGTGATGGTATTGTAAGGGACCCAAGAGATCATCTAATCATCTAGTTCAAGTCATCTAGTTCAACCATCTCATTTTATAGATGAGAAAACTGAGGCCTGGGGGAGGTTAACTGATTTATCTCAGATTGCACAAGTAGCCAGTACCAGAGGCAGAATTTGAATTAAGTCCTCTGACTCAATATTCATTCCTATGTACTATGATGCTTCTGTAGTCTAGATGTACTTAAAAATGCTTGAAGTTACATTGGGATTATTTATATCTTTCAAGTATATATCTTTACTGCAGTCTGTGCAGAAAATCCAGAAATTCTTATTTATTCTCCCTATGCCAATTCTTTCTCCCTTCCTCTGTATCCCTATCTAACAATAATGGACCATTGTTTCTCTTTATTTAAAAGTTTATTCTATTTTTCCAATTAACAAGTATTTATTTTATCTCTCTCCACCAATTAAATGAAAAGACATAACAAATATACATAATTACATAGAAAATAAATTCCTACATTGGCCATGTTCAGAAAAATGTATATTTCATTCTTCATCTTGACTCTATCTTCTTTTTGTCTGAAGATTATCCATCCTTTGGAATTATAGTTGGTCAGAGCATTGATTAGGGTTCATAAAGTATAAACTGATATACAGTGCAGTGAGCAGAACCAGGGGAACAATTTATATAATCAAAATAACATTGTAAAAAACATTATTTCTTGACTGTCTCCTGTGTGGCTAGCAATGCAGTTCATACTGTGCAGGAGTGATAGCAATTCATAGGATTACAAGATTTAGAAGTGGAAAGAACTTGCACTTTCATCTAGTACATTCCCTATTTTAATATGATTTTACTCTATTATATTGGTTTTTGAGGGTTGTGTTGATACCTTATGTTTTTGAATGAATGATTTACAGATATATTTTCCCATCCCTACCACAGTTCTTCCCGTGAAAAAAAGAAAACAAAACATTATGCAAAAGAAGCTGTCACATCAACCAATTTTGACAGTATATATGCAACATTCCATGCAATTAGTTTCCTTATTCACCACTAAAAATAAAGGACATAAGTTCATTTTATAGGGAAGAAAGTAGAGACTTTGCAAATTCAAGTACATAGTCAAAGACATGCCAGTAATATAAAGAGCCAAGAATCAAACTCAGAGTATGGGATCAAAGACCTGGAGCTAGAAGGAACCTCAGAGGCAGTGAAGACTAACACCTTCTTTTTAGAGATAGGAAAACTTAGGGAAGATAGGTGATTTCCCTTAGATTCCATGGTTAGTGAACCTCAGAGGCACAGTTTGAACTTAAAGAGATTCCCTACCTCCAGAACCAGTGTTCTTTTTAGGCTACCTCTGTATTCTGAATTATCCCATGCTGTCCTGGCCCAAGCTCATCTTCTCTCAAATGGAATCTCAGCAGGAACTTTCTTTTTTTTTTTATTAAAGCTTTTTATTTGTATAACATATATATGGGTAGTTCCCCAACATTGATCTTTACAAAGCTTTCCATTACAAATTTCACCCCCAGTCCCCTCCCCTCCCCTAGATGGCAGGAAGTCCACTACATGTTAATAATGTTGAAATGCTTGAGAAGTTATTCAGCAGGAACTTTCCCCCAAACTTTGTAAACTGCACTTTGAAGCCCTGCTACCTCTCCATTTAGTGATCCAAACACCGTGATATTCTTTATTGCCCTAAGAACTCGCCTTCAATCACTGATTCCCTGTGAAGTACAATGATTAGTGAGGAGGTGCAGAAATGATTCTTTCAGATTCTAAGCCTCTTCCCTAAATGCTATGCTGTGACTTTTTTCCTGGAGAACAGAGTGATAGCTCTGTTTATTCTCCATTTTGGTTTGAGCTGCTGGAGTTATCTGGATATCTTGACTTCAGTCTTCAATGTGACTGACATGGATTTGTACACGTCTTTGGGCTCTACCAAGGAAATGAGACTCCAATTGTGGTGGAAGCTTTATATCCTCATATTCTCTATCAAAAAACCAAAAACCAAAAACCAAAAAAACAAAACAAAACCCAAACCAAAATATGTATTCTGAAGCTAAATGCAAAGAAAAACACTGCCTTTATTCCTTCTCCCATATTCTTTTTCTTTTCACATTCTACACATTGCTTATTCTCTTCATCTTTAGGAGTGGAATGATTTTTCATCTAAAGGAGACAGCACAGAGTAAATGAGTTCAGTTTTTGGAAACTGAAAACACAGCTGAGTGAGAAGAAATTCAAGGAAGGACCCTCTCTTATCTGAAACCCTGCCCTTTGTGATGGGGTTCTTGATAGTTTTAATTTTTCTTTGTACTTTCTGGGTAATTTTTAAGAGTGGAACTTCATGAGCAGAATCTGGGGAATCTTGTACGCAGCAACAGCAAGATTATGTGATGATCAGAAATGACAGATTTATCTCTTCTAGGCAATATAGTGATTCAAGATAATTCCAATAGACTTGGGATAGAAAATGCCAGAGAAAGAACTATGGAGACTGAATATAGATGAAAGCATAGTATTTTCAACTTTTTAAAAATTTGTTTGTTTTCTTGTTTTCTTTCTTTCTTAGATCTGATTTTTTCTTGTGTTGTATGATGAATATGGAAATATGTTTAGAAGAATTGCATATGTTTAACCTATATCAGATTGTTTGTTGTCTAGGGAAAAAAGGTGGGTGGGGAGGAAGAAAAATTCAGAACACAAGATTTTGCAAAGGTGAATGTTGAAAATTATCTTTACATTTATTTAGAAAAATAAAAAAAAACTATTTCAAAGCTGCTCTGGACCTCAGAGATCAATGAGTAGAATTATAGGAGCTTGGGATCATTTACATAGAAAGAAACTGTGAGAGATGAAGTGAATTTCCCATGATCACAGAGCCAGCAGGTGTCTGAGGTGGGGTTTGAGCACAGGTTGTCTTGATACTACAAATCACTTCACTTTGTTGGTGTTAGGTACAGTTCATCTGTAAAATGAACAGGAAAAGAAAATGGTAAAACACTCCAGTATCTTTGTCAGAAGAATCCCAGCAGGAGTCAGGGAGAGTCAGATATTACTGAGGAAAAAAATAATAAAACCTAACCACATACTTATTAGATGACTTGTCCAGAGTTACACAGCTAATAAGGAGATGAGGCAGAATTCATACTCAGGTTTTCCTGCTCTAGGCCAGCACTCTGTACCCTAAAGAAAAGGAGCCTGAACTTTAACCCATATTATGTTTTCTGCTATTTTGTTTTTTTATGAGTATCCATACACTACTGTCCTACCTCTAATTACCTTGAATGCTGTATAACTCACAGTGCTATCTGAAGCTAAGACACTGAACCTGGGGCCATATTTCCACAATGCTTTCTGCATGATCTTGTATTCCTATCTTCCTCTCATGACCTGCTCACCTTCTTACTATGTAAATATTGTCCATCAGCTTACCCTTCAGTTAATGAATAAATTAGTCTTCATTATTCATAACTATACTCCCTCTTCTCCAAGTGAAGTTTAGTCCTATTGAGTATGAAGGCCAATTCTTAGGTTTTTACTGTTTCAAACAAATAGGAATTTAATAAAGATGTTTTCTGATATTATTAATTTTTCTTTATTCTCAGATGAATATATTAAAATATAATAGTCTGTCATACAGCCATGCCTGTGATACTCATTACTTAGTATGTTTTCTGTTTTTTTTCTTATGTTAACCTTGTATATATTAATATCATTTATTCTTTTATTTTGGGGGATATATTGTAATGATTTTTGATTCCATTAATGGCTCATTTAGTTATAAGTATAGAAGTTATAAGTATAGAAGACAGCCTGGTACAGTGAAAACAATGATGGATGTGGAGTCAAAAAATATAAGTTCAAAAAGTATCAGCCCTGATACTTATTTTGTTATGTGTTAATATGAAATTATGCAAGTCATTTGGGCCTGGGTTTTTTCCTGTATAAAATAAGGTGATGGCACTCAATGACTTTCAAGGTCCTTTCCAGTTCTCAAATCTATGAACCTATCATCTCAGGGATACAGTTCATTGAATCATCTCCCAATAATATTATCTTGGTATCAGGACAGAAGAGAAAACTATAATCAAAAGGATATTATCACCATAGTGATATCTTAAATCAATAATAAACTTTATGAACCTACTTCCATACTTTCAAGATCTGGGATTCTGTCAGTACGGATAGCCTCTCCACAGACACAGAGAGTGACCTCTCTGTGAATTGGTACCAGTCTTTGAGAGTTGCAATAATAAAGTAAATAAATAAAAAATTAAAAAATCCCAGTAAATAAATAAAGGGATAAATAAATAAATCATTACTCCATGGCCAATATGGTGATGAATCACTTTTAAGTTAAACAATTTTCCTGCAATCTGTCTGTCATAAGGACTACACTTGAGACCTTTCTAGTTTACTAGCAGTTACTAAAGCTTTTCTTTGTCTGAGATAGTCTTTGGGGACTTACACTGTCACCCTACACTGTCAAAGCCCTGAACAACTTGAGTGTAGGATAAATATTTATAGTACTTAGAAAGAGTCATCAATTTTTGTTGCACAAGTAGGAAACATGGTAATATGTAAGAGTGAGTGTCTGTACTTAATTCAATAGAATTTTCTTTCAACATTTACAATGTGTTTATAAAGTAACTACCACAGGCAAGGTACTTACTATTCCAGGCCCAAGAAAAAAAATGTAGCCTTGAAAATTCTTCTGGGACTGGGTGTTTCCCATATCTTCACCAGTATCATACAAGACTATGACAGGGGCAATTATGAAATAACTTCTTTCATTGATTGGCTTATTAGTGCTCCGAGTAAGATGCTAAATAATCTATTTGCCAGAGATAGTCTCCACTGGACAGGAATAAGTCTTCTGAAAAGTTCAAATAAAAGGAAGACTCCCCATTCATAGTTTCTAAATATGACTGTTCATAGATTGCATTGAGCCCTGCTACATATAAAAAAGATCTCTTCTTTGAAAAGCCCAACGATTCCAAAGAAATCATTTTAACCTGTCCTTAATATTGGAAAAACAAATAGATACAAAATACATATTGCCCAGGTTATATGCACCTGGGGAGGTGTTGTGTGTAGATATAAATGTAGTGTTATTCTTAGAATCAGAAACATCTGGATTTGAATCTTGGCTTCAGACACTTAATAGTAGTGTGACCTCCAGCAAGTCATTTAACCTCTCTAAGACTGAGGTACCTTACCTGTGACAGGGGAATAATAATAGAATCCATTACAAGATTGTTGTGAAGATCAAATGAGAGTATTTATGCAAAACTTTGCCAACCTTATAATACTATATACATGTAACTTGTTTCATATTGCATATATATTAGATTATATCAATTATTATAAATTAGGAAGGTAATTGTGTTGCAGAGAGAATATGTGTGTATATGCATGTTTGTGTGTATGTATATATAGGTATGTATCTGTATATACATGTACATATGTATATGTTATATTTTTGCTTTTTATAATTTTTATAATTGAATTTGTTAGGAGGTCAACTCATCTTTAAGAGACTTATTGAAAGCATTTTTAGGATAACTTCACAGGAGATGGGACAATGGGCATGATAGCTACCTCCTTCTATTCCCACATGATTTTGATTTCTTCTGCTAACAGTATAATCTGAAGCTTTTCATTCCTTGGAGTTACTTGGAGAATATGAATGTTTCTTATGGTAACATGTATTAAAAATATGCTCTGAAATTTTTGGTGATCAATATGATATCCAGACACTAATATTCCTATTCTGATACAGTTGGCTTGTTGAACTCTTAAAGATTTGTAGAGGTCTGTATTTGTGTTATGGGGATATGTCACTGTGAGTTTATGAAATGTTGTGAATTTGTATAACTCTAGCAATCAAAGTATATCTTGCTGTGTACTTGATAGGTGCTAAATTTTTGCACTTTGTAATATGTGTTTCATAGTTTATACCATTTATTTGACTAATCTGTATTGATCACTAATCCAGACCGTTTAAGAATAATCTGTTTGAGAGGCAGCTAGACAAACACAGTGGATCAATCACTGTGGAGTCAGGAGGACCTGAATTCAAATCTGGCCTCAGACACTCCACACTTACTAGCTGTGTGACCTGGAGAAATCACTTAACCCCAATTGTTTCTGAGAGAGAGAGAGAGAGAGAGAGAGAGAGAGAGAGAGAGAGAGAGAGGAGAGACAGAGAGACAGAGACGCAGAGAGAGAAACAGAGAGAAGAAGAAGAATCTGTCTGTCTGTTGGTATAATTGGCCTTAAATTGTCTTTATGAAGCAGTCTGTTTCTGTAAATGAAACAGCCATTTGTGTAATGCTTCTTTGCCACTATATTGTTGGTTGGAATTCATGGGAGTTCATAGGAATAATATTGGTGGAAGACCTTTAGAGGGCCTAATTTTGGATCTTAATGCCGATATACTTTGTGTCTGGAAAAAAACTAGTTTTGCTTACTGAACATTAACAAATTCAATATTATACACTTCTTTACTTTTGAGTGGCAAAATAATGTCTGTTTGTTTCAAAAAGTATTTTTGTACTTTTTTGATCTGCTTATTCTATGTTTTATAAATGTCAAAACTTTTCCTCTTTTTTGATGAGGAATGTTAATTTTTTTAGGGTGATGAGGTCATTGTTTTGTTAATATTACACAGGTTTTTGTAAGGATCCAAATCCAAATATGGCTAGAGCTTTCTTGTTTATTTTTTTTTTGTTTGATTTATCTTTTCTGCAGGAGAACAAGATTTTATAAATGTTGCTTTTATATCTGGTTCAGGTTGACCTCCAGATTCAAGTTCAAAGCCTCTAGTCTCTATATTTTCTTAGTGAACATTAATAATTTTGTATCTGTTGGGTTTAAATGATATTGGAGAAAGATCCATGAGTTGACAGTTGTTTTTATGTTTTCAAATAATCATATAGTTTGATATATATATTTATGTCAAGTAATAAATTAAATGTTTGGCTCAACTCTTTCCTCACCTTGGAAGCCATATTTAATTTTATTTAGGAGATCAAAGAAGATTCAAGGTGAAACAGAACCATAATGAATTTAAATTGTGTTCCTGAAAAATTCCACAATTTATGTCAATTACCATGAGGATGGTGTGTGTTGCTCTATGTCAAGTATTTCTACATTCAAATCTTTTTTGTTGTTTTTCAATAAATAAAAAAGACATGGATGCAAAATGGAATAAAAGGTTTTACAGTAATAAAAAAGAAAGTGTAAATGATATATGGTGATTAGAAATGGTCTTTTCAGTAGTGCTGCCCTGGTACTTTTTTGATACACCTGCTTTTCTTATTAGTCAATATTTTTTCTTTTAATAGTTATATCTTTTTAATGATATAAGCTGTGACTGCTTTGAATAAAGTACATAAACTTTTAATTTGTCCATATTTTAAGGAATCACCAGTATTCACAACTTTTGTTAATACAGACATGATGCTTTCTGTTAAGAAAAATGAGATTAGGTTTGTATTTGAGCGGGGAAATACTGGTAAAACGCTTTGCTCATATTTCATGCATTGCTTGGAGGCATTTGAATTAGTAATAATGAGTCTTATTTGGCCCCATTCTTTGCAAGTTTTCAGAGAAGCCAAAGTTCCAATGTGATGTAATTTTATCGTCATTAATTTTATTAATGGTACATATATATATATATATATACATATATATATTTCTGTTTCTTATTAGACTCAACTTGAATTTATTTTGAACTTCTTGTAACCATGGAGATAACCAGACATTTTCTATATCCTCATTGTGGGGAGTCATCTCTTATCTCTAATTTCTTTCCTCTTCAAGTCTCTCTAGTAAAACAATTTGACTAATGTTGAATTTTTCCCCTTGTGCTGCTAAGTTTCCTTATATCATTTAAAATTTTTGAGCTTTGATTTTAATTGCTGATTGAGAGAATCTAATATTTCAAATATGGTTTTGGGGTTCAATTCTTCATGTTCCTCCTCCCCACTCTGCTTATCTCTTCTCTTTTTGACTTAAAGTCCAGGCTCTATGCATTGTACCACTAGCTGTTCATACTTTATAATGCCAAAATCCTTCCAGTGGAAAATGCATTTTAGCTATGAATCAGGAAATGTCATGACCTCAGAAAAATTAAAACTATAAATTACCCAAGAACAATGGAAAGAAAGAAAGTGGCTACAAGCAGGCTATAATGTCTTACAAACGATTAGCTTTATATAAGGAGTAGCACAAAATGCATTTTCAAAGATGATGATGAAGATGATGATGATTATATCAGAATGGCAGAGTGGTAAGGGGGAAAAATACACTCACTCTTAGTCTTGAGATGGTGGTCATAAGTTCAGATTTTGCTTTTGATTCTTCCCTAATGTTCTTGTCCAAATCATTTTTGGAGCCTCAATTTCTTCATCTATAAATGGCAGTGGGACCTCTAAAATCATTTTCTAACTCCATATACTTAAATCTATTATCATCCATGAACTTAAATTTCATTTCCATTAAAATGTAGTATAATTAAATAATTTCTGTTTCTTTTTAAAACTTTAAACCCTTTGAATTTCTGGAATGTATTTACTACTTCAATGTTGGTAAACTATTTTATATGCATAAACTCTTGCAATCCTCTCAACAATCCTGTGAGGTAATTACATTACCTTTATTACACCCTTTGTATAGGTGTGTAACTGAAAAAAGGTGGTAGACACCTAAATGGTGTATTGGGAGCCCTGAGATCCTAAAAGAATAAGAGAAGGAGCTTCAAAGGCTTAGGTAGATCTTTCATGGTGGGAATCTAGATAAGATTGCCAAAAGATGAGAATTCATAGAAGGATTGTGTCTTATGGCAAAGTGAAACTATCTCCACTGATAAAATCTTGGATCTGTCAAAGTAAAGTATATATAAATATTCAATTCAAATAGTTGAAATAGTCTGCAAACGCTTATTCTGAGTCCAAGTTTCTGGATATTTGATTATAGACAAGGAAAAAGGAAGATCCAAGACTTCTGAGTAGAAGAGGCACTTTTCTGGGTTTTGCAAAGGGAAGTAACCACAGCTAATGTATGCCCTTTAACAGTGGTTTCTCCAGCTGGTCATTTTTTGGTTCTTTCTTGAAAAACTGACTTAAAGGAGCTAAGTGATCATCCCTCGATGAGAGTTTTCTATTCAGCCTTGTATTCTCTTAATAGCAGTGGAAGGAAGAATTAAGGTACAGGTTTTGCCAGTGGTTTCAGTGTCTTTGTAAGTAGCTTAGTTGCTCAGGTGGAGATTTGCTGGGCCCTAGCTACTTAAGGAGAGAACCATGGCTAACACAATCCATTCATTCTTTCAGGAGAGAGCAGGAGGCAATTTTCTTTTCTTGTTAACTCAGTATTAGCAGTTGGAGAGGGTGCTTGCTTACTCTGTAATTGTTGCAGCGCAGGAAGGGGCTGTTTCTGTCAAATGCTGATGCTGACAGTCCCTTAGAGAATGACTCTGGTCGGAGATCAATTTAGTGAATAAATATGTAGATTTAGGAAATACATTGGTAAATCCCTTGCAACTAAATTCAGACAGGCTGGATAATAAGAGCCCAGGTTGCCAGAGGGGGTGTAATTTACCAAGCTAACATAATTGTCAGGAATAGGGGACTGAATTATGCTGGCTGACTGTACTTTGTGATCTATATCAGATGTACTTGGAGCAGTAACTCCAAAGCCAAATGGCTTTCCTGAAGAGAGAATAACATGTATCCCAGTGCTCTTCTTTCTGCCTTACTAGATGGCAGCTGGATGATATAGTGGGGAATGTCCTGGACCTGGAGTTGGGAAAACTTCGATTAAATCTGTCCTCAAACACTAGCTGTACTATCCTGACAAGTTTATATGTTGTTTTAGAATTTACAGAGTATATTCAAATAGATTATCTCAGGGAACTTTAAAATGCCCCTTTGAGGGAGGTAAAGCTATAAGAGTAGATGTTTAATAGATGTTTATTGACTATAAGAAATAATAGAAGTAAAAGAGATATAGGTGGTACAAAGAGATGTATGAGCGAGAGAAGTTTTGTCATATGGCAAAAATTAGATATAGTTGATGGACCATCCCATTGCTCCATTATAAATATAATGTAAAAAATAATTTACAGTTTGAATAAGACCTATGATGTGTTGAATTGAATTCTTCTGATAAATAAATCCATGAGAAGTCAAGGACAACAATCATGTAGGATGGATAAATAGATGCATTCTACTTCTTTGAAGTGAGTACTCAAATCATTGAGACCATAGATTCATTTAAGTATTTAAAATATATTTATACCCATTTTACAGATGAGGAAACTAAGACAGAGTTAAATGATTCAGACAAATTCATAGCTAACAGATTAACATTGAAATTATCTCCTTTACTTTCAGAACATGCTTTTTGATTAACCCAACAGTCAGTTTTCTTTTTTCCCATTCAACTACTCCATTCAACTTATAAGGCTAGTAGTCTTTGTACTGCAATTTTCTATGACTCTTGCTAAGAACATTGAGTAATGGAATACTATTGTTGTATAAGAATTGATGAGCAGAAGGTCCTGCTCCATATCTGTGTCATAAAAGGCCTGGAAAGACTTGCATGAACTGATGCTAAATGAAGTGAGCAGAACCAAGAGAACAGTGTATACAGTAAGAACAAGATTATGTGATAATCAACTGTGATAGACTTGGGTCTTTTCAACAATGATGTGATTCAAGATAATTACAAGAGAATTATGATGGAAGGAGCCATCTGCATCCAGAGAGAAAACTATGGAGACTGTATCATAGCATAGTATTTTCACTTTTTTATTTTTTTTTATTTTTTTAAAATTTTATTTTATTTGCATAACATATGTGTGGGTAATTCTTCAACAATAACCCTTACATAGCTTTCCTTTACAAATTTTTTCCCCCCAACTTCCCCACCCCTCCCCTAGATGGCAGGATATCCACTACATGTTAATTATGTTAAAATATTGGCAAATCGAATATATGTATACATATTTCCAAACTTATCATTGTTGTGCAAGAAAAATCTTATCTACACAAATGATATATCAGATAAAGGAAACACAATGTAAGCAAACATCAATCAAGG